>JABYPW010000266.1:0-30643 GCA_016880775.1 Phymatotrichopsis omnivora | reverse complement strand
GGTGGTGATGCGCGACCAGGAACCCGTCGGTACGCGCCTAGGTAAGGATAGTCCCCTGTGGAGCAAGCTCTATCCGAGCGCCTATCCCCTAGGCAACGAGGCTAAGGTATTCTAGGTCGTTGTTTTTGCTGAGTAGTTTTTTATGACAATGAAAGGTGATAATAGAAGGGCGTAAAAGAGGAGTAGGAGAAGGTAGAATGTAGGGGGGGGTTTGAAGAGTCTGAGAAGCCTGATTTAGAAGTGACCAATAACCTGTCCTTAAATACCCTTCTATCTAAAGAAATAAGTCATCAATAATATAGGAGATTATATAAGAAATATAACCTGAAAGAAACCATCAGAACCTCCATGACTCATTTTGTTATCATATAACATAATCATAACATTCCTAGGAGTCATAATAGAATTGATCAGTGTTTGTATATGAGCAATGGATCACCAATCTCGGGTTGATCGTCATCATACGATACAGGCTCCATCGGCTTAGGTCATATTAACTGTGAGTGACTAGGTCATATTAACTGTGAGTGACTATGTCATAGGAGTTACCCAAGTTGATCTAATCATGTGTTAGGGTGCATAATAGAGGATGATAGATTAGTCAGATCCTGACTCATCATGATAGAGGTGATACATTCCAAGCCTTTTGTGACGGATCACCCTATATGGTTCGTATATGACTCGGTAAGTATACCTTAGGCATGCTTCGCAAATACTACTGAGTAAACTCAGATATATCAGCTAAATAAAAGCTCAAGTGGAAGATATTGTTCCTACGATAAATAGGGTGGACTTCTAATGTTGAAGACAAGAATGGCGAATATATTCTTTAACGCTCGAAGATAACTCAAAGGCTCTCACAATAGTGATCGCAGAGAAGACAAGTAGCTATGTGCTAAAGAAGGAAGGAAGGAAAGAACAAAGGACAAAGACAACCACGTGCTTATATATCTAACCTTCACCTGAGCTGACAAAGAGATGATAAATGAAAAAGAAATATAAAGAAGCCCTTCATGATCTAGACCATCCCTTTAATTCCTAACTAGCGATTCCTATAGAAGAGTCCAGAAAGGATAGGACGTGATAAGTACTCGATATAACTATGATCACCTACCACCCTCTCTGGCCTCACTCCCAATTTGTGATAGTCTCTCACAATATGAGTCGTATCGCCCAATCATGACCTCATGGTTGACTAGGCCAATGTTGCATCATGCCAATAGCTGATCACATGGTAACCGTAGGGCTGACTTCCTGTACTTAGTCAAGGCCAATGGCATAGCCATACCATGCCACACCACGCTATGAGGTCATGTGACAGAGGATCATCTCCAGAGTACTTAACATAATGGTGAAGGGTAGAGACGGCATACTCATATGTTGACAATCTAAGTGTAACCTCCATCATAGCGCACTATCTAGGTACCTTGACGCTGACCACTACTGGTGTTTATAACACCTTTATGGCAGAGCCCACTTCTACATGGTCCTTATATGCAGGGGAGTAGGGTATACTCACTAAAGGATGCTCATCTAATATAACCTATTATTTTGTGGAGACCTTGGTACTATAGCTGTAATAGATCATGGCAGTAGCAGACCTATACCCTAGCCTATGACAATATATTCGCCAAGAAATCTTCTGAACAAATGTAGAACTTAAAGCTAAAAATATCCAGGCTATGCTCTACTTAGTCCTAGAATATAAAGGCATTGAAGGCAATGAAAAGGCAGATTATATAGCTAAGGCCAAATGTCAAAAACCTGAACCCAAAGTAGAAAAAGGGATAACAAGGAAAAAAGGTTATCACCAGGTCCTGCATCCAAACAAAAATGCAAGAATGACTCTAGAAAGTATTCGAAGAATATGCTGGCTGTGACGGGAGACTCGTAAGGGATGTAGATCCAGTTATAGATACAAGAAGCTTCATAAGAGGGTGTTACTGAGTGAACTAAGATATCTCAACTGGCAAGTTAGAACCGCTTGTGTTTTTCTACCTTTATTGCAGAGTCGAAAGAAGATAAAGAGTTTTATCGAGAAGATAGCAAAATATATTCTTAAGGCTCAAAGACAGTACAAGATTTCTTAAGACAGCTAGAGAGAGAAGAAGAAGAAACTAAATACATCGCTCATCCGCTCCCTCTTAAATACCTAATTCCGACTAAGTAGCTACAGAGAACTTCTTACAAATGAAATGAAACCCAAAGAAATACTTCCTCACAATTCCCTTACTCTTTCAAGATTCCCTAGAAGGAGATCAGTTTGACAATCAGAAAAGCAAAGAAAGATTTTGGTTTTGATCATTCAGGACTTTTCAGAGAAGACTCCTCAAGTCCTATCCCCTAATAATACGACCGATCAGCATATTACGATGAGATCAGGGTAACAAGTCCTATCATCGATCGTGTATGTATAATCCTGTGTACATCATGTTGTCAATGCCTCACTTTGCTTACTTATAGCTCCATGGTGACAATACTTGTCACATGTTTCCATGTGTTATGAACACTGGTAGTGGTCCACATCAAGGTACCTATGATGATGCGCTGTGATAGAGGTTATGCTTAGATTATCAACATGTGAGTATGCTGTCTCTAGCCTTCACCATTGTATTAAGTGCTCTGGAGACGATCCTCTATCACATGACCTTGTGGCATAGCATGGCATGGTGTGGCTTTGCTATTAGCCTTGACTAAGTGTAGGAAGTCAGCCCCACCATTACCATATGATCAGCTATCGGGATGATGCGACATTAGCCTAGTCAGCTATGAGGTCATGATCCGGCGATCAGACTCTTATCGCGAGAGACTATCACAAATCGGGAGTAAGGCCTGAGAGGGTGATAGGTGATCATAGTCAAATTGAGTACTAATTGTGTCCTATCCTTTTCAGACTCTTCTACAGGTTTCAGCGATTAGGAATCAGGAGATGGTCTAGAATGGGTCTTAGTTCTTTATGTTTCTATTTCCTTTGTCATCTCTTTGTCAGCTTAGGTGAAGGATGGGATATATAAGTATGCGGGTGTCCTTGTTTTGTCTTCCTTCCTTCTTCAGCACATAGCTTCCTGTCTTCACTGCAATCACCATTGTAAAAGCCTTTCAGTTATCTTTGAGCCTTAAAAAATATATTCATCTTTATCGTCTTCCATCTTGAAGTCTACCCTGTTCATCGTAGGGATGATATCTTCTAGTTAAGATTTCGTTTAGCTGAGATATCTGAGTTTACTCAGTAGCATTTGCAAAGCATACCTGAGGTATCCTTACTAAGTCATATATGAACCATATAGGGTGATCTATCATACCATGGCTCCAGGAATGATCACAGGTTCTGACATACCTAGCGATTAACTTGCACACATTCTGGTACCTAGGTAGACCACTTTGTACAGCTTATCTATAACACTATGCCCCTCCTAAGGCGCATGGTCCCCATGCGCAAAGGTCAATAGGTTAGCAGCTCTTTCATTACTATAGATAGGTGGGAATGTCCCTATGATCAGGTGAAAGGATGATAGTCTACAGGTTGCGAGATGGAGACCTACTTAGGGTTGAGAGTCCTAGCACAGTATTGTATCCAACTCCTGAAGTAGTCATCATCAACCTCAAGTAGAAGGAAGGGTTACTTACTCAATTCCTTCTCCATCGCTTACATGGTAGAGCATCCCTTCTTCTATAGCTTTTTCTTCAGCATTGGGATGACGTTTTTAATAGTTGACCAGTTCCTAGATAGGTTCACCATTTATCAAGAGATTTTCCTCTAGTTCCTAAGACCTCTCATCATTGGAGTATCCTTCCCAAAGAATAAAGTAGTGGAGCTTTTTAGACCTTCGATTAAGCCTCACCTTAGAGACTTCCTTAACATAATAATATTGTTCCCTATTCTCGATTCCTGGATTTAGGGCAGGAGTCCTAGGGAAGTTAATGGATTCCTAGTAGGGTTCAAGTTAGGAGACCTAGAACACTGGGTGCATCTTCTAAGAGAAAGGGAGTTTGAACTTATAGGCCATCTCCCCTAGTTTTTGAACTATTCAGAAAGGTCCAGCAAACTTAGAGTCTAGCTTGTGGGAAGGTTATAGGGATGGAAAGTTCCCCCGTTTGAGGAGGACAACGTCACCTGGGTTAGCTGAGGGAAACTCCTGGTGGTGTTTGTCATACCAAGTAACTGACTTGACCTAGGCATATAGGAGCCTTTGCCAGAGGTTAGTCCAGGAGTGTTAGAGCTCCTCAGTGCCCTTGAAGAATGTGACTTACTGTGTTGCATCTAGGGATGGGTGAAACCCAAAATTGGCGAAAAATGGAGAGACACTAGTTGAAGAGGACTGAGCATTGTTGTATGTGAATTCAGCTATGGGCAAAAAGAAAACCTAGTCCATTTGATCAAAGTTGACATATGCCCTTAAGTATGCTTCCAGGATTTGGTTGAGCTGCTCCATTTAGCTATCTGTCTGGGGGTGAGCTGCCATAGACGTAGAGAGCTTGACCCCAAGTTTATCCATCACTTCCTTCCAGAAGGAGTTGAACTTAGAATCTATATCTGAGACTATATTAGTTGGTAGCCTATGAAACCTCTGAATCTCATAGACAAAGGTGTTGGCCAAGACCTGGGAGTTTGCATTTAGGCCTAAGGGTATGAAGTAAGCCATTTTACTAAATTGATGCATAATGACCCATACCTGGTTAAAGCCATCAGAAGGAGGAAGGTATATAATGAAGTCCATCGATATTGAGTCCTATGGGCAATAAGGTATCTCAAGAGGAATGAGTTTGCCGTAGGCCTTATGTCTTCTTGCTTTATTCCTCTAGCACTGGTCACAGGAAGATATATACTAGGCAATGTCCTTCCTGATAGTTAGCCTGTAGAAGTCCCTATCGATAAGTTCATATGTCTTATCATAGCTGAGATGGCCAGCCACAGGATGGTTGTGTCTGGACTCAAGAACCTGTTTGCGAAGTGAGAGTAGGATGTACTAGAGACCATTGTACTTTAGCAACCCCTGAGACACTGAGTAGTGCCCAGTAGGAGTCTGAAAGTGGTCCTGATACTCCTGATCCTGAGTAGATAATTTCTTTATTTCCTCAACAAAAGTAGGGTGTAAGGCTGTCAGTGATCTTTCACTAGCCGCAATATACTATCCCTTTTTGAGGAAGAGGAGCCCTTGCTCAGGTGCCCCCTCTCTAGGAGCGTGGGCCCTATGGCATGAGAGAACATCAGCCTTCATGTTATGGGTTCCTGGTCGGTAAATAATGCGAAAGTCAAAGCTACCTATCTTTTCCATCCATCTTACCTGCTGTTGGGAAAGGACCTTGGTTGTTGAAAAGTACTCAAGGTTCTTGTGGTCCATGATCACCGTTATGATATGGGCTGACCCTAAAGACTAATCCCTCCACTGGTAGTAGAGACAATCAAATATGGCTAGCATCTCCTTATTATATATCTCATAGTTACATTCTTGGGGATGCATATTCCGACTATGGAATGCTATGGGCTGGAGAGATCCATCAGGGAACTGGTGCGAGAGGACGCCACCAATGGCAAAGTCACTAGTATCAGTTTCAGCAACTAGGGAGAGAGCATGGTCATAGTGAACCAGTATGGGAGCGGTGGTGAACAATGCTTTGAGCATATCAAAGGCAAGCTATTCCTTGATTCCACACATCTATGGCTGGTCATTCTTGGTGAGGTTCATCAGGGGTGCTGCTAACTTGGAAAACCCATTAATAAATATCCAGTAGAAGTTAGCGAATCGCAAAAACGAGCGAATGTCATAGACTGTGGATGGAATGGGCCATTCCTGGACTGTCTTGACTCGATTTTCTGCTATTGACACTCCCTTGTCTGAGATCACAAAGCCTAAGAATTCAACTTGATAAACTACCCAAATATACTTGGAGCGCTTCAGGGCCAGTTTGTTTTCATCCAAGCAGTGGAGAACTTCCTAGACCAGATGATCATGCTCTTCCTTAGTTTCTGCATATATGAGTATGTCATCTTGATAAATGATGACATCAAGATCTAGGAGATCATAGAAAATGGTGTTCATCATTTCCCAAAAGACAGAGGGTGTATTCAACAGGCTAAAGGGTATTACCAGATATTCAAATTGGCCATACCTGGTTCTAAATGCCATTTTCCATTCATCACCTTTAGCTATCCAGATGAGATTATACCCATTCTTTAGATCGAGCTTGGAGAACTAATGGGAAGCACCAATATGGTCCCGCAATTCAGTCATCAGGGGCAAGGGATACCTGTTCTGAATAATCACCTTATTAAGACTACAGTACTCTATATAAAGCTGAAGGGATCTATCAGCCTTTTTGATGAATAGGATAGGTACTCCTGTAGGGGACTTGGAAGGACAGATATTCCCTTCTTCCGTCATCCTGGCAATGTATTCCCATAGGGCCTAGAGCTCAGTTTCTGATAACTTGTACAGAGGGCCCCACGGAGGTGTTGCACCTTCCTTTAGGTCAATTTTGCAGTCCCATTCACAATGGGGAGGGAGTGCAGAGGCTAGTTGCTTAGAGAAAACTGTGGGAAAGATTTGCTCCTACTTAGATCCTTCGGAGGTGGTAGAGGAGGAGATTTAGGAGGCCCATAGAAATACATTGGAGAAATCTCTAACAGGTGCTCTTGTCATAGCTCCACACCAGCAGCGAATGACTGCTTGATTGATTGGGGTATCCACCTACCCAACCAATCCTCCACCAACTGCCTGAGTGTTGGTGTAAAAGTCATCATCACTGAGAAGTGAGAAGGCAGAGACCATTTCCACCTTAGGTGCTACAAGGTGTTTCTTACACTTCTCAGAGGGGAAGGAGACCAATTCTGCCTTGTCATAGTTGATGCAGGGCTCATGGTCATAGAACTACTTGACCAGAATGTATATGTCGATGTCTGTGAGAGTAGGACCCATATCGAAATCAATAAGTTTGGGATGGTTGAGGACCTGCATTTACAGCTCTAGGTTGTAGTACCATTCCTGCTTACAGGAACCATCGTAGGCATAAACGTTTCCTGGGACGGTTCGCTTAATCTTCGGGAATGGCAAGCGGTCACTGATCATTGTTCCTGTGGTGCCATTGTCTAACTTGGCAATTGCTGTAATGGCATAGGTCTTCGTTCCTGTGAGTGTGTGAGTTTTCCAGCGAAGAGTCACTGGAACTTTGATACATGTACCCTGTACAGGGCCTTCCTTAGCAGATGATACAACAGAAATAGTGGATACGTTCCCTAATCTCTCCCAGGAAGCTTGTAGCCAGAGCCCACTATACGGCAAGTAAGGTGCTTAAAAGGTGCTAGGTGCTGGGTATAGAAAGGGAAAAAAAAACAATGCTTGGCAGGGAATGGCAGTTTATTACATGACCAGCATGTTCCAGCCTTCAGGCCATCCTCAGACAAACAGGGTTGGTATCATCAGTAAGAAGTACATGCCTCAATACTGGCAGCCCTCCCACCAAGATCCATGGTGGATGACTGTGGAACACCAGTTCCTAAAAAATCAAAACTTGAGAAAGCAAACAAGCAAACAATTCTGTTGAGAAAAAAAAGAAACAATTTTTTTGGAAAAAAAAAAAAAGGAAATTTTCAAATTATGGGGATATCGTCCTGTTCTTTCTAAGAGTCAGGGAGATCTATCACATGACTTACCTATTCCTTACTCTTACCCTTCTTTGAAGCCCTAGAGCTCTCTTCATCGTTTGCGTCAGGGGTTGTATTACGTTTAGCCGCTATCTTGGTATTAAGCTGGGGGATGGTGCTTTTGCCTCTTGCAAAGCATTTATCAGTCTTATGTGAGGTATGCAGGTATTTCTGACAAGCTGAATTCTTTTTAGCCTATTCTAGCTCCTTTCCAGTAACATAGGGAAACTCTGTCTTCTGACTAGTGCTAGACGGGCACTTCTCCTTCTGGCTAGGTTTCCTATGGGACTGCTGCTTAGGTTTAGAACCCGATAGCTTGGTCTTTAAAACTTCAGCAGCAGCAGTATCAGCATCTTCTATAGCCAACCCCACCTGAATAAGCTTGGCTTCCCATTCTGCTGGGGTGAGGTATTCTGCTTGGAGGGCTATGGCTTGCCGGAGTTCCTTCTTAAGGCCCCTAGCTAGCCACTTAACAAAGATTTCTGCTGGGTGAAGGGCAATTTGGTTTAGAGTCCTCATTCTACTAACATATTCTAGAACTCCTTTTGTCTGCCTTGCATTTACCATGTCCTGCAGGCCCGCTGGTTGCAAGAGATGCCGACCAAAATAGGTCCTTAAGGCTTCCTTGAAATCTGACCAGATTACTGTTGAGTGGGTCCATGTGGTATAGCAGGATTCCCACCAGGCCATAGCTTGGCTAGTAAAGAAGGTTAACATAAACTTCACCCCTACCCAATCATGTGGGAATGAGTGGGCCCGGAGATCGAAATACATTTCGCACTGCATCAGGAATTTGTTAATCTCTTGTGGCTTCCCACTAAACTTAGTTGGGTCACTTGGTTTATGACCCTAAAATGGACTAGGGATAGGTGGTTAGGCCACACTAGGGTAGTATGACTGAGGAGGGACAGGAGGAACTAGTTGTAGTACCTAGGGTGGAATAGCAGGTGATGCTGAGGGTGTAGGCATTTGCCTTGCAAGCATTTAGGAGACAATAGCCTCAACATCTACAGCTGTAAGAGCTCGCAGTTCTGGTACTGGAGTAGGTTCTAGTGAGGGCCTTCATGGCAAGAAAGCACCAAGTTCAATTATCTCTGAAGGACCTCTTGGGAATGCAGATCCGCAAGGGAATAAGTGACAAAAGAGGTTAGTATTGGTCAGGGAGCTGATAGGGGGTGAGGATGGTCTAGTGGTATGGCTGTCCTGGTGTTATTGTGCGGTAACGTGCAAGGTCGTGGGTTCAAATCCCACTCATCCCATTCCATACCACGAATTACCGGTTGGTCACGGGTTTTGTAGCGTAAGCGAGTTTTCCCCAACCGTACAGGGTTGCCTAATTACTAGTTCAGTCCCTGTAAGCGAATGCGACCGATGACCACAATGGCTGTATGAAGGGTTACCCTGACAGCGCTTAGCGAGATCGCTCCTGTGTTATGCGACTATGTCATATGCTCTTAATTGAGTGCGACGCCCCGTCCGTACATCAGTGATCCGAGGGAGGACAAGATAAGTCAGGGAGCTGATAAGTGATGGACTTCTTGGTGGTTGTGGGATAGTACCAGGTCTTTTCATTTGCCTGTACTTCTCTTTCCACCCTTCTAAATCCTTTTCCAACTTTGAGATTTTCTCTTCTAGTGCCTTAACTTCTTCCTTCCTTTTTGAAGAGGAGGAGGTAGAAGCTTCCCTTTGAGCTTCTTGGCGAAGTAACTCTTCTTAGGCCTTGGTTAGCTGGGTTTGGAGGAGGTGGATGGCATCTTTTTCCACTACAAGGTTCCATTAAAGTAGCTCAACCTCTGCCCACAAGGTAGGAACTTGGGAGGCCTGACCATCTGCCTCAAAACTCTTCCAGTTGAGTTCGGTTAACCGTTGATGGGCATTGAAAAGGTCCATTTCTAACTGGTAGACCTTCATACTATAAGCTGCATTGGTTTCAGCTTCCCAAGCTACTGACTGGGCTCATTCCTTTTGAATCTGTTCAATAACTTAAAGTAGGTAGGTGGTGATAGTAGGGGGAAGGGCTACTATTATGGATGGGAGCTTCCTCTTGGTTTCCCTATGAGTTTTGATTGTGGAGTAGAGAATGGTAGCAACATCATTTCTTGACTTCAGGAAGGTAGCATTAAGGTCATCTTTTGCTGCTTTGAAAACTATTTCTCCTAGGAATCCCCTCCCATCTATAATAGCCTTAAGGGTCTTGTTATATTCCCCAAGGATTGCTTCTTGATGCGTTGTGATATATTGGAGTTCTTCTGGTGACAAGGTAATCTCATAGGTCCCTACGAAGGAAGCGGAAGAGTGTGTGTCTTAACTAGGCTAGGAAGGCTTGGTGAGACTGTTTCCAACAACTAGGGTTAAGGCAGTGGTTGCTTCTGTCATTTCAATATCTTGAGAAGCTATCTTATTTAAGAATATAGTGTGACAGGAGACTCATAAGGGATGTAGATCCAGGTATAGATACAAGAAGCTTCATAAGAGGGTGTTACTAAGTGACCTCAGATATCTCAACTGGCAAGTTAGAACCGCTTGTGTTTTTCTACCTTTATTGCAGAGTCGAAAGAAGATAAAGAGTTTTATCGAGAAGATAGCAAAATATATTCTTAAGGCTCAAAGACAGTACAAGATTTCTTAAGACAGCTAGAGAGAGAAGAAGAAGAAACTAAATACATCGCTCATCTGCTCCCTCTTAAATACCCAATTCTGACTAAGTAGCTACAGAGAACTTCTTACAAATAAAATGAAACCTAAAGAAACACTTCCTCATGATTCCCTAAGTCTTTCACAATTCCCTAGAAGGAGATCAGTTTGACGATTGGAGAATCGAAGAAAGATTTTGGTTTTAATCATCCAGGACTTTTCAGAGAAGACTCCTCAAGTCCTGTCCCCCAATAATATGACTAATCAGCATATCATAATAAGATCAGGGTGACAAGTCCTATCATCGATCGTATATATCTAATCCCATATATGTCATGTTGTCAATGCCTCACTTTGCTTAGTCATAACTCTATGGCAACAACACTCGTCATGTAGTTCCGTGGCTCAAGGAATGATCATGTGTTCTGACATACCTAGCGATTGACTTGCACATGTTCTGGTACCTAGGTAGACTACTTAGTACAGATCATCTGTAATACTGGCTATCCAGTAAACAAAAAAGGAGATACGTACGCTACCATAGATAAATACATAGCATCTAGAGCATTCTAGTTTTATACTAGCATAGCTTATATCCCAAACCTCCTACATTACTAGCAAGAACAAAACATATACATTTGTAGAGAACTACCAAGCATTGAGCACTACATTGAAAAGTGCAACTTCCTGACCCTATGGAGACTGCTAGTTGGAAAAAACATGGTAAAACAGCTCCTATATAACAAACCTGACCTCTGGACTAAGCTGGTAGAGAAAGGCCTATGAGAGCTACCATACCTGCCCCCTGACCTCCCAATAGTAGTGATAGTTGAAAGAGAAGGATAATGTAGTGAAGTTGTATTATCACCCCTCTTTGTCTTGAATTTTTTCTCTTTTTCTTTTCTTTTTTCTTTTCCTTTCTATTCTATTCCTTTTTCTATTTTTTCTTTTCTTTTGTTGGGTTCTTAGCACAATTAGGAGGAGGATTTCATTTAAAGGTCCCTAAAATAGAATAAGTAGGTGGAGGAATTATCTTTTTTCTCTCTAGTTATGTTCTTGCTTTGAATTAAGTACAAATAGCCTACTGGAGGATAAGGGATATGAAATAATAGTAATCAGGAATATAAGTAAAGTCACTTTTCTTATTGTATATGTGAAAGTACTAGACAAGCAAAAAGCACTAACTGAGCTAAAAGTAGCCATGGAACTCTGAAGTCTCACTGTTCACACTATTCACAAGTCCATGGTCATAGTCACCACCCTATACCCTGACCGCTAGCACCTTGATCCCCTACCTAAATACCATTAACTTCATTACCAAAGTGACCACCAACCGAGCAGTCTAGAGAGAAGGCTTTAGAGTAGCCACAACTTTGATAGAATTGATTATCCACTCAGTCCCTACATAACCCCTTAGTAAAATCCCAGTAAACAAGGTAGCTAAAGAACTTTTCTACATTGTAGACATAGGAATTGCAGTAGCAAGATACTTCAAATCAAAAGAAGATAGTGCACAAACCCCATTAAAGGGAGCTTTTGTAGGAATAGCTATTAGGATAATAGAAGACTAGGTTCCAAAACTTGGAAAACAATTATTGATCTTCAATAAGGTCTGCAAAATCACTATATCATAGAGATAAAGCCCAATGACTATCTGCTTTAACTGCTATAAACTAGGATACATAAGTACAATATGCAAAGAAAAAAAATGTAGGATGCAACATCTATAGATACCTCCATAACAGAATACTCTTCTCCTACTATGCTACTAAAGACTACATTTACCTACAATGCAAGTTCCACAGCCTATGTGAGCACTACAGACCCATCTGCATAAACTGTAAAGGAAGCTATAAAGCAATAGACCCTATATGCTCAACTATGCTAGCAGCTAAAGACCTATAGGCAATAGAGCTAGAAGGTAAAAGGAAGGAATGGATAGACTAAATCAGTATAGAAATCGAACTAAACTCTAAATTATAAAATAGATGAGAGAGGAAAAATACAGTAGGGTTTAGACCTACATCCAATCTTTAAAATCCTATAGCATAACTGATAGAGATCCTAGGTAAACTTCCAATCCTTAATGCAAACCATAATCTAAAACAAGGCTAACATAGTAGCCATATAAGAACCACTAATATTCAGTAATACACCGCTGGTGCATAGCAGCTTCTACAGATTCTACCTAGTGAAATGATAAAATCAAGAGTAGTAATGTATATCAGCAAATCATTGCCAATAAACCCCTTCACTATCAGAAACAAAAATGGAGATGAATAAGTAGTCAGACTCTTCATCAACAAATACAACTACCTAGACATCATTAACCTATATCTCCTACCAGCTACAAAAAGACAAGACCAAGATTGGAACCCCATCTTCACAAACAATAAAAACCTAGTCATAGGAGACCTCAACCTATACTACCTATAGTGGGGAGCCACAGACTAATATGAAATAGAAAGAGTGGAACCAATGGTAGATAAAGAATACAAATAAGGATACTACCTGCTAAATGAGCTAGACCAACCAATAAGAACTAGAAACCCTAAACAAAATCAGATGGACACAATAATCAACCTATCCCTCCCTTCCCTATTGGTAATAGAATGGAATACAGACTGGTAGATCTCCCCCGATCACTACCAGACCAATTATGACTATGAAGTCATAGCTATCACCCTCTCAAAATTAGGACAATGCTAATAAAAAAGAGTCTCCCTTGATTACGCTAAAGTAGACTAAGATAGAATAAAATATAACCTAAAAGAATAGAAGCTAATACCCTACAACAAGGATAACCTGGATAGATGGCTTGAAACTAATAAAGATGATCTCATCAAAACTATGAAGAAAAACAAAGCCCTACCTATAAGAACAATAACTGGAAAGTTGAAAGCATGGTGGACTATAGACCTGATGAAAGGAAGAACCAAAATGATAGAAGTAAGATATGAGGCCAAGGCAAATAAAACCTCTGAAGGTAAACAACAGGCCTACTAGAAAAGGAAAAAAGAATTCAGAAAACTCCTCCATGATATTAAAAATGAGCACTAGAACAAGTTCCTTAGAGAAATAAACTGGAAAGACCTGTGGACAGCCCTAAAGTATACAAGGCCAGCTAGAGACTACCCTCTCCCCCCTATCAAAGGAGCAGAAATACCAGACTAGAAAGCCCAAACTCTCATAGACCACTACTTCCCTAATGCCCCCAAGGAGTACTGCCTTCTACCCATGGAGGAACTAAGCGTAATGGAAGAAATAAGTCCTCAGGATATCAAGTATATACTTTAGAACATAGCCAACACCATAGCACTAGGACTGGATAAGATCCAGTATAACCTGTAGAAGAACATATATGAAGTCAACTAAAAAATCCTCCTAAGCCTCCCTGACCTACTCCTGAGACACAGAGTCTACCTAAGTAGCTGCAAAAAAACCTTAGTAATAGCGATCCCTAGACCAAAGAAACTGAGCTACGAAGACCTAAATGCATACCAGTGCATTTTCCTAATAGATACCCTCACCAAAATCTTAGAAATAATAGTTATAACAAGGCTATCCTAGCATGCAATAGACAATAACATGATCACCCTAAACTAGTATAGAGCCGTGCCAGGCCACTCCACTATATATGCAGTCAATGCTCTAAAGCACAATATACTGGATACCTAAAACCAGGGAAAAAAGATAATAATGCTTTTCATAGAGCTGGAAAAAGGCTTTGACAATGTAGACTACACTAAACCTCTAGAAATCCTAGAGCAGAGCAAAATGACATAGTATATATAACACTAGTTAGAATCATTCCTTAGTAATGGAAAGCTAGCCTTCTCAGATAGAGGATCTATATTGAAGTATATAGCTATCAAAACTGGTGTCACCTGGGGATCACCAGTCTCCCCCCTCCTTTTCAATATATATATAGCAAGACTGACAAGAGACAGCAGGGCACTAAAAACATACATATATGTATATAACCTCTGTATTATGGCAGAAGGAGATAGCTATGAAGAAAATGTAGAAAAAATTAAAAAATTCTGTTGAAAGGAACTATAAGCTAGGTTAGACCAGTTAAAGCTATCACTATCAGAAGGGAAAACTGAGCTGTAACACCTTAAACTAGGCCTAAATGAACAGCTCCTACAGATCACAATCCAAGGCCAAAGATTTAAATACAAGCCTACTGTCTAGTACCTAGGAATTATCTTACACAAAAAAGAAGGAGTTCTCTACTATTACTAGCATAGAATAAGAAGTGTATAAGTAGTACTAGCCAGGATCACAAGACTATCATCTGGAGGCAAAGACCTAGTCCTAGCTATGGTGATCAAACTAGTAAAAGTGGTTATGATCCCATTGCTCCTCTATGGAGCTGATACATTCTACCCTTTCAACATCAATGACAAAGCAACCAGAACACTGGAAACTACCCTAGTAGCTAGCATCAAGTAGGCATATAGGATATTTCAATGTACTAATAACAAAATATCACTTGTCAAAGCTAAAGTCTGGCTAGCTGAGCTCTAGATCAGAAGGTACTAATACAACTATATAGCCAGGCTGCTCATAACTGGCCTAGATCACCTAATTTACCTTAGCCTACCCCTGCTACCTAAAAGAAACAAAAACTACCCTAGCTTACTGAGAGCCCCCTCCTGGAGAGCTAAAGAGTCAGGATAACACCCTAGAAAGAGAATGCTACAAATAGATGCAATGCTTAATATGATCTGCAAAGATATAGGCACTAACACTTTCTCAACATACAAACTCCTACCCCACGTCAGGCCCTAGTGTGACAGGAGACTCATTGCAGATATAGATGTAGGTATAGACACAAGAAGCTTTGCAAGATAGTCTTACTGAGTGAACTCAGATATCTGAACTGGCAAGTTAGAACTGCTTATGTTTTCTACCTTTATTGAGGAGTTAAGAGAAGTTAAAGAATGTATTGAGAAAATAGCAAAATATATTCTTAAGGCTCAAAGATAGTACAAGACTTCTTATGATGGCTAGAGATAGAAAAAGAAGAAACAAAACACATCGCTTATCTGCTCCCTCTTAAATACCTAATTCTGACTAAGTAGCTACAGAGAAACTTTATAAATAAAATGAACCCCATAGAAATATTCCATCACAATTCCCATATTCTTTCACAATTCTATAGAAGGAGATCAGTTTTATAATTAGAGAATCAAAGAAAGGTTTAGTTTGATCGTTTAGGACTTTCCAGAGAAAAGACTCTTCAAGTCCTATCCTCCAACAATGTAACCGATCGGCACATCACGATGAGATCAGCATAACAAGTCCTATTATTAATTGTATATGTCTAATCTCATATATTTCATGTTGTCAATACCTCACTTTGCTAAGTCAAAGCTCAGTGGCGACAACACTCATCATGTGGTTCTATGGCTCAAAGAGTGATCACAGGTTCTGATGTACCTTATAGTTGACTTGGAGCAATGTCTGTGTAAGTCCTGGTACCTAGGTAGACTACTTGGTACAGTTATCTGTAACACATAGCCTATTAGTACTGAAGGAAGGCCTATGATCACTGAAATATAAAGCAAAGAAGAAATACTAAAGGGGTACCCTAAAACACACCCTAGAAACAAACTAGCCCTATACACCGATGTCTCAAAGGTAGGAAAAGGTAGTTAAGTCGGAGGAGCAGTGGTTGTATACCTAAACAACAAGTAAATAAGTTACAAGACAAAAACATTGGGTTGCGGTGTGTATATTTTCAATGGAGAACTAGACTCAGTACTTGAAGCATTCAAGCTAGTACTAGTACTTGCCAAAACCTACCCTGTCAAAACAGTAGCCATATATATAGATAGCCAGGTAGCTATCATAGTAGTAGCTAATCCCTTCTCTAGCCCTACCTAATACATAGCTAAGGAGATCTTCAAGCTGAAGGTGGAAATAGCTTCAAAAAATATCTATACCACAGTACACTAAGTCCTAGCCTATAAAGGAATTCAAGGAAATAGAAAACCAGACCAGACAGCTAAAGCAGTATCAAAAAAACCAGAACCCAAGGTGGAAAAAGGAACTATAAGAAAAAAGGTCATCATGAGATGGCTTATCTAGACTAAGACTAAGGACCGCCTTTGGAAATCGTTTAAAGAATATGCGGGGAAACCAATAGACAAAAAAGGTGACACCTATGCAACTATAGACAAATACATAGCTGCCCAAGCATTCCTGTCCAGAATAGCAAGATCCTATATCTAAAACCTCCTATACTACCACTGCGAATAAAACATATGCTTCTGTAGCAAACCCTAAAGCATCGAATACTACCTACATAAATGTACTTTTCTAACCTAATAGAGAACGTTAATTGGTAAGGTAATAACCAGATAACTACTATATGAAAAACTAGACCTCCAGACCAAACTGGTAGAGCTAGGCCTAGGAAAACCACTACACCCACTCCCTGAGCCCCCTATGATAGTGATAGTGAAAAGAGGAGGAATGACAGATTAGACAGGATCTTTCTTCTTTCTCCTATATTATATACCTCTTTTTCTTTTCCTTTGTCTCTTCTTTCTTTCTCTCTTTTTTTTTTCTTTTCTTTCTACTTCTCTCCTTATGTCTTTTATGGTATGAGGAGGTAGAGGACTATCCTTTTTTCTCTAGTTATGTTCTTGCTTTTAATTAAGTGTAAATGCACCACTGGAGGAAAAGGGATATAAAATAACAGTAATTAGCAATAAGAGTAAAGTTACTTATCTTGTCCAGGGTACTTAGTCTTCTCTTCCCCCTACCTACATTACAATAAGTAGAAACTATCACCAGTATCACCCTCAGCTAGTGAGAAGACTGCACCTCCTGCAAAAGTGCGACAGCTGATATACACCCACCACTACCTATAACCGAGATGAGGAACTAGTGTAATATTCATATACTGTAGGCATGAATAGTATTCACAGTAAATAGGTTAAGAGTCCCTGCTACACTACTTGATAAACAACATCAATTAGCAGATGGTTATGAAGATTAACAGCTAAATTAAAGAGCTTTAAAGCCAGTTAGCAGACTAGGCTATCAACCTCTTAGCTTCTCCTAATGAGCAAATAAGTACCCTGACTTTTCAGTTAGTAGAAGCTTAAAATAGGGTAGAAGTTCTCAAAAGGATAGAGGTGTTGGTCCAGGTATAGCTAGGGGAATCAGAACAAAACATTCTGAAGCTAAAGGCCAAGAACGAGTTCCTCCTATCTCAGAGTACTCTCTAGAAGGAGGACATCACCGAGCTCTAGGAGAGCTTGATAAAAGGCAATTATTATACCAAGTATTAGAAGGAGCTATACTATTAGTATAGGGAGAGATATAGATCTGTCAACTCTTGCCCTTCCTCTTAAGCAAGGTAAGATATAATCGACATATAGGACCTGAGGTCATATGTCTTAGCTACCCCTCTAAGGCTTACACTGCCAATTCCTTTATTTAGTTCTCCCTATAACCCACTACTCCTCATTAGCCTCCTCCTTTAGTCCCCTCCTATTCTGCTATCATATGACCTTCTTATGAGTATATACCTACCTCCTATACTTCCTTTGCACCTCCTCACTATGAAACCTCTCCTTATCCCCTTTGGGAGAGTAATGTTATCTAGATTGTTCAGGAAACCCTACAGTAAACTGCCCTACTAGCACCTCCCTCAAATACTAATGTGCCTACTTCTCCTATAATTCTAGACACCTTTAAGGGTCCCAAGCCTACTAATCCTAAGAAATTCTCAGGGAAGGTAGAGGATGTAAGAAAGTTCTTATACTAGTGTGAGAACTACTTTGCCCTCTAGATGTATACCTTCCCCTAAGACTGGATCAAGACTAGGTTTGCTTCTGCCTATATGATGGGTATGGAGGCAACCTAGCAGAGAGTCAATGCTCAGTAGTAGACCTTCCTAAACACTATTTATGAGGACTTTGGTAACGTTGTTAAGACCTGCTTTAGCATGTTCACCACCAAGCTAGCAGCCATCTGGTAGATCATATCTGCCTAGCAAAGTAAGTGGGTCCTCTCATACCTCACCTACATAAAGGCTCTTAACCAGTTCACTCAATATGACTAAGAGTCCTTACACTTCTAGTTTGAGAAGGGCCTCAAGGATGATTTGTGGGTGGTAATAGCTACCTAGACCTAGCCAGGTATCACTATAGAGTAATGGTTAAGCAAGCTAGTATAAGTAGGTCTAGCTATGGAGGATACCTAGGTGGCCATCCAGTAGTCCTATAAAGGATATACATTGACTAAATATACCTCTGCCCTATCTATTCCTTCTAAGAAGAAGACCAAGGATAAGTGTCCTTCAGGGTTCACTTCCTACGATAAAGGGAAGCTTCCTCAACTTACTAAGGAAGGGAAGGAGTAGGCTAAGAAGAACAGAGCATATCTTCACTACCTATCTAAGTAATATAGTATCAAGGACTGCTATTCTATGAGGAAGTTCACTATCTCCATAGTCAAAATTACTTCCTCCTCAAAGATGAAGGCAGAAGATAATGGCAACTCCTCCTCCTCCTAGCAGCAGAAGATATGTATAACCTCCAGAGTACTCGACCTCTAGGATGACTAGAAGGATAGGGATAATTTCCCTATAGTGTAGGTTTTCCCTTTCCTTATAACATCTAATGCTACCTCTCTATTGTTTTTTTCCTTTTTTTCCTTTATTTCCTTTAAGACCGAGTTATTATGAAGCATTGGTTTTTGTCATACTGAAATTTCCTTAAACTCTATTGATTGAAGTTTCCTTTCTGCTTTTCTTTACTAAGGAGATAGTATTTAGAACTATTGTTCTATTCTCAGTAGGTAGGCCTACCAGCATTGAGGCTAATGTAATTGATGATACCCTTGAGTAATAAGTTATAACCTGATATCTTATAACTGTTATGATTCCCTCATATATTATTTTCTTTCTTTTCATATAGGCATTGACTTCGAGGCTTATGTTTTCCTTTGTTTTTTGTTCTTTTCTTAAAAGTTATACTTGAGGAGGACCTGTACTAGGTCAAAATGCACTGGCTATATAGCAGACCACCATTCTTTACTGTTGTTTACACTATTATTCTTTCCTCTATAATACCTGCATTTCTAACTCTTAGATTTTCCCCCCTCTTTATAGATTAATATATACTAAGCTCTGGCTACAAGTTTCCTATGAGAGATCAGGGAACATATTCACAACTACCACCATGTGAACTATTATTTCCTCTAAAGTAGGCCCTACCTAATGTAGGTGCATCACAGTTCCCATAACTCTATGCTAGAAAACACAGATGATTAAGGGTCCTTAAGTACATGTAATTACTACTACAGCCAAGCTAGATAACAGACCTACTAGTGCCATAATTACAGATTACCTCCCTGTCTGTAAGACAAAGCAGTCCTAGGTAATCAATATCTTCACCTATGATGATTCCTGTAGGTAGGAGTAGTACTATACTCTTAAGCTGCAAATGTAGGTCCTCAACTATCGCAAACTCATCGACTTTGACATTAGTCATATACCTCCTAGTGTGGACATATATATTCCTGTTAAGTAGTTCTAAGATTATAAAGTATATGTCAATAATGACTAGGCTATTCTCATTAGATTCCCCTCCTCTAAAAGTAAGAATAATCTTGTGATACCTTTAGTCTATATAGCCTTAGTATTTGAATTATTACTAGATGATAACTTCTATACTAATACTAAAGCTGTCAGTGGTAGGCTGCTTAGGTAGGTATATACCCTAGCAAATGAAAGAGTTATCCATTATTGTTATGCTACTATGACCAGGGCTCCTATTAGTAAGTTTACTGACATCTTCATGTAGTCTTCTATCTCCTTAACCACTAAAAGTAACAAGTGTAAATACTACTATCCTGCTGTCTTCTCTAAATGTTTGGTCTCCTTGCTCCCTCCCCATCAGGAATGGTACTGCAAAATTGACTTAAAAAATAGAACTACTCTTCCCTAGGGCCTACTTTACTATCTCTCTAAGACTAAGCTATAGGCCCTACATAAGTACCTTAATCAGATGATCAAGGAGGGTAAGATAAGGCCCTATAAGTCTCCTGTATGAGCACTAATCCTATTCGTAAAGAAGGGTAATAGTTCCCTCAACCTTTACATTAACTACTGGGGTCTGAATAAGATTGTTATTTACAACCGGTATCCTCTTCCCCTCTTTAGCGAACTCTAAGACTGAATTAGTAATTTGAAGTGGTTCAACAAGCTCAACCTTAAGAATAGCTACAATCTCATTTGCATTGCTGAGGGTGATGAGTGGAAAACATCTTTCTGTACTTACTATAGCTAGTATAAGTATTTGGTAATACCCTTTAGTCTCTGCAATACCTCTGCTGTATTCCAGGAAATGATAAATATGATCTTCTACAACCTCCTCAACTTATGTGTCCTCATCTACCAAGATAATATCATAATCTATGCCATGACCAAGGAAGAGTATGACTAACTTATCTATAAAATTTTCAAGTGCTTGCACTATTACAAGCTAGCCCTTAAGCCAGTTAAGTGTTTGTAGGTACTCTACAAGGTTATATTCCTTAGGTTCATCATCTCATACAAGGGTGTTATATATCCTAAGGATAGAATCATAGCTAACTGAGATTGGCTGACTCCTATTATAATTTGAAATATCCATTCCTTTCTTAGCCTAGTAAAATTTTATCAGATCTTTATCTAAGAGTTTTCTAAGATTGCCATAACCCTGATAAACCCTATGAAGTAAGACTAGCCCTAGACATAGAGGTCTCAGCAGTAATCTGCCTTCAATACCCTTAAGGCCCTCTTCACCTCTACTCCTATCCTTGTCTATTATAAATTGTCAATCCCCCTTTAAGCTTAAACTGATGGTATTGAATTTGCCCTTGGGGGTATGCTATTACACCAGTTTCTATGTATCTCTATTTGCCATTTAGCTTTGCACTCTTACAAACTTGAACCTGCGGAGCAGAATTACGAAAATTTTATGACAAGGAGATGCTTGTAATGTTCGACTACCTTTACATGCAATGGCAATATTAGTATGAGGGAATGGCTCATCCAGTGCTGGTGGTAATAGACTAAAAGAACATAGAGTACTTTGCAACCACTTAGCTCCTTTCTAGGAGATAGGCCCAGTGGATGTAGAAGTTAGGCACCATTAATTTCTAGATAATTTATTGGCCAGTTAAGTCTAATAAGATGGCTAATACATTACTTAGGTATATGGACCATACCCCTACTGAGGGGGTACCTGAGCTCAGTCTTCTTTTCCTGAAGATTGAGAAGTTATATACCTTACTCAATCATTCCTTTTACTAAGCCTTGAGAGAAGCCATTGTTACTAACTTTAAGTACCAATACATTCTTAACTCTCTCTATAAACCCTACTCAGTTCATGACAGCCTCTCTATATGGAATGGCCTTTGGTATGTACCTACTTCTTTCTGTACTAAGGTTCTCAAGT
This sequence comes from Phymatotrichopsis omnivora, assembly GCA_016880775.1. Lineage (NCBI taxonomy): Eukaryota > Fungi > Ascomycota > Pezizomycetes > Pezizales > Rhizinaceae > Phymatotrichopsis > Phymatotrichopsis omnivora. Next base: position 8,899 of record JABYPW010000266.1, on the reverse strand, counting down.
CTATATACAATCAGCCTATGGTAGGCTACATTGGCCAAGATAAGACCTTTGACCTTATCAACAGATACTTATATTAGCTATATCGAAGGTAGGATATAGTCAAGTATATCTCTGCATGTGACCAGTGCCAATGGAATAAAGCCCACTAACATAAAGCCTATCAGCAACTGCTTCCATTGGAGATACCCTACAGGCTATAGGAATTGATCTCCATAGACTTTGTGATGGACCTCCCTCCTTCTAATAGCTTTACCTAAGTGTAGGTAATAGTTGATTATTTTACTAAAATAGCTCACTTCATACCTCTCAGCTGTAATGTTGACTCCAGGTACCTAGCCAACATCTTTGTTCATAAGATTTGGAAACACCATAGTCTTCTAGCCAATATCTTTTCAGACCATGATCCTAAGTTTAAATTGTTGTAAGGTCATATGATGGACAATCTCATGGTTAAACTGTCAAGAAGTACTGCTGCTTAACCCTAAATAGATAGATAAATAGAATAGCTTAACCAGGTCCTAGAACCTTACCTTCATGCCTATGTCAACTTCAAGTATTCAAACAGGGTTTTCTTCCTCACCTTAGTAGAGTTCACATATAATAACACCAAGTTATCGTCTACCTAAGTGTCCCCTTTCTTTGCTAACTTTAGATGTCATCCTACACTTGATGCTATCTAAACAGTCACTGCTTACTAGGGAAGTGAGACCTTAACTCAAGAATAGACCACCATCTGGCAACATCTTTTCTCTATGTAGCAAAAGATAGTTACATGGTATGATAAGTCTCACTAGCCCTTTCCCCCTCTCAAGCTAGGTGACTGCATCCTCCTTAAGTGGGATAATATTACCCCTTCCTAACCTTCGCTTGAACTATACACCAAATTCCTATACCTCTTCGAAATAATAAAACCTACTAGTTCTTAGGCCTACAAGTTAAAGCTTCCCTTTTCTGGGAATATCTATCCCATTTTCCATGTTTATAAGCTTGAACCTTACCAAGTGTCTGACAAGTTTCCTGATCACCCTCCTCCTGCCCCTGAGATTAAGGAGGGTAAAAACTACTCCTTTATGTCTAAAATTGCAAAAGTACAGTTCAACTAGAAAACTAAGTAGATAGAGTATTAGGTCTTGTAGGAGGGATACTCATAGGATGATGGCACATAGGAACCCAAGGAATCTCTACTCATCAATAGCGAACTAATCGATGGTCTTTTAACCTTTTGATAGGCCCATCTGGAGGCAGAGTCAAAAGCCACTGAGTTATAGTAGGCTCCACTACATAAGTGGAGAAGGAGAAATTGAGGTATGTATAGTTGCTCTTTCCTCTATATGTTAGTTTCCCTTTAATTTAGCAGGGTACTACCATCATAACTATTGCATACTCCTGCATCCCCTTTAAGCTCCTTTGAGTTAGGATAAGCTCCTCCTATAGGCTAAAGGAAACTATTCACAAGTCTTACTTGCTCTCAGAGATTGTGAATAATCGATATAAGGCTAACTATTATATGCATAGGGACTATACACCTTATAAGGGGTGTAGTATTATGAATACTAGTATTGGTCATGTCTTAGGTACCTTTGGCTAGTGCTATAATAGAGGTTATACTTATATTATCAATATGTGAGTATGCTGTCTCTACCTTTCACTATTGTATTAAGTGCTATAGAGATGATCCTCTATCATATGACCTCATAGTGTGACATGGCATAGTGTAGCTTTACTATTAGCCTTGACTAAGTGTAGGAAGTAAGCCCTATACTTACTACATGATTAGCTATCAGCATGATATGATATTGTCCTAGTTAACAATGAGGTCATGATTGGGCAATCAGACTTATATTGTAAGAGAATAGCACTCAAAGGGATTGAGGCCTATGAGAGTATTAGGAGATCATAGTCAAATTAAGTACTAATCATATCCTATCCTTTCTAGAATCTTCTACAGGTTTTAGCCATTAGGAATCGAAGGATAGTCTAGATTGTGAAATGGTTCTTTGTCATTCTATTTCATTTATCATCTCTTTATCATCTCAGGTGGAGGAAGTGTATTTAAGCACACATCTTTTCTAGGTCTTTTTCTTTTCCTTCCTTCCTTCTTTAGTATATAGCTACCTTGTCTTCTCTATAATCATCATTGTAAAAGCCTTTGAGTTATCTTCTAGCCTTGAAGAAAATATTCATTCTTCTCTCTTCTACACTAGAAGCTGCCCTAAACTTGTAGGAAAGATTGCCTTTTAGTTGAGCCTTCATTTAGCTAAGATATCTGACTTCACTCAGTAATGTTTGCGAAGTATGCCTGATGTAGTCTTTACTGAGCCTTTACATTCTATATAGGGTAATCTATCACATTACCTTCCTTAGGTATATTTTTAATTAACTTTTCAAAATCCTAAGATTCTTAAGTATCATATTCTTCTAGAATTACCTTCTATATAGTATATTCTAAGTAGAGTAGTACATTTTTTAGTTAGATATTCCTTTTATATCATAGCAAATATTCTAAATAGGGTTTATATTAGGTAAATTATATAGCTAGTATAGAACAAGAGTGATATATCAGTTACTTTTAGTTGCTAAGAAGAGTTCTATAATAGAGTTACTATTGGTAGTATAAGCACTTTTGATGCTTATAAAACTAGGACATTATACACAAACTTAATTACATGAATAACTAGGTTTCTATAATATAGCATAGAGTATTATCCTCTATATACTTTACTCTTGCAAGATTTCTCTTTGTTTTTCTTATAGAATTTATATAAATAAGGCTCAATTTCAAGGTAAAAGAGCTAGGAAAAATAAAGGGTATAGAAGGTAATGCTCTATAATATAGCATAAAACATGTAGTAATACACAATGTTGTAGGTTCAAATCCTAATTATATCATTCCTAAATACCATGCTTCCCTAGTCAGTTATAGGTTTTATAGTATAAGCGAGTTTTCCCTGATAGTATATAGTTACCTAAATACTAGTTCAGTCCCTATAAGCGAATGCGACCAATGATCTCAATGGCTATATAAAGATTACCCGTATAGTTCTTAGCAAAGTATTGCTCTTATGTATGAGGGTAGTACTTGCTCTTAATTGAGTGTATATAACTAATCCTCTATAATAGTGACCAGTTTAGAAGTCACTTCCAGATATGGTATAGAACTCTGCTAAGCTACTAAAAGTGATATATATATTACACTCCTTCTAGATATGCTATACATTTTACCTAATGTAAACTCTACTTATAACATTTACTATAATATCAAAAGGAATGTTCAATAAAGAAATAGTCTACTATACTCTAAATATACTATATAGAAGACAATTTTACATAAGTAAAATACTTTTGAATCTTAAGCTTTTGAGTTGTTAACCAAAAATATACATGAGAGAGTGAAGGAATATATTAGGCAATAGTTTTTATTATGTTATTATTATCTGTATGAAAGGTTACCCTGACAGTTCTTAGCGAATTCACTCATATATTATTGCACTATATTATATACTCTTAATTGAGTATGACACCCTGTCCATATATAGTGAAACTGAGGGAAGAGAATAGAGTGTTACCTTATTATTGGGGGAGAGGTTAGTCTAGTGGTATAGCTGTCCTAGTGTCATTTTATGGTAATGTATAATGTTATGGGGTTAAATCTTACTTCTACCACTCATAATATACCATGATTTCCTGGTCAGTCACAGGTTTTGTAGCATAAGCAAGTTTTCCATAACTGTATATAGTTCAGTAACTACTGTGGAGTCTATATAAGCAAATACAACCAATGATCATAATAGCTGTATAAAGGGTTACCCTGATAGTGCTTAGCAAGTTCGCTTCTGTATTATGCAAATATACTATATATGCTCTTGATTGAGTGTGAAGTCCTATACATATATAGTGACCGAGGGAGTACAAGAAGGTATTACCCTATTATTATAGGTAAGGAGGATATAGTGTTATAGCGGTCCTAGTCTCATTATACAGTAATGTACAATGTTGTAGGTTTAAATCTCCCTTATGCTACTCCCTAATACCATGATTTCCTAGTTAGTCATAGGTTTTGTAACATAAGCAAGTTTTCCCTGACTGTACATAACTCCTTAATTACTGGTTGAGTCCATGTAAGTGAATATAACTGATGAATACAATATCTATATAAAGGTTACCCTAACAGTGCTTAGCAGATAAAAGTACATCCTGATTCTCCTATGTATATGACTATATCTTTGCTGTTAATTGAGTGCACTTGCCCTGTCCATATAATAGTGACTGATAGGAAATTAAAATCTTATTACCTTATTATTAGGGTAGTGGATAAAGGTACATCCTAATACTTATATATATATAACTATGTCTATACTCTTAATTGAGTGTATATACCCTATCAATAAAATATTAACTGGTAGGAAATGAAACTCCTATTACCTTATTATTAGGATGAGGATGGTCTAGTGGTATGGCTGTGCTAATGTTATTATCTAGTAATATACAATATTATAGGCTCAAATCATACTTATACAACTCCTTAATACTACATTTTCTTAGTTGGTTATAGGTTTCATAGTATAAGTGAGTTTTCCCTAACTATACATAGTTCTATAATTACTAGTTGAGTATATATAAGCAAATGCAATAAATTAAGACAATGGATGTATGAAGGTTACCCTGATAGTACTTAGTAGATAAAGGTATGTCCTGATACTCCTATGTATATGACTATATCTTTGCTCTTAATAGAATATACATACCCTATCTATATAATATTAACTAATAGGAAATCAAAAGCCTATTACCTTATTATTGGGGTAAGGATAGTCTATTAGTATACATTTTATAGTATAGTTATATAGTACTATGCAATGTTGTAGGTTTATATTCTACTCACACCACTGCTTAATACCATGATTTTATAGTTATTTATGGGTTTTATAGTGTTAACCAGTTTTCTCTAACCTTACATAATTCCATAATTACTAGTTACGTCTATGTAAGCAAATGCAACCCATGAACACAATGGATGTATAAAGGTTACCCTGATAGTACTTAGTAGATGAAGGTATGTCCTAATGCTTGTATGTATGTGATTATGTCTTTGCTCTTAATTGAGTGTATATGCCCTAAATATACAGTAGTAATAGATAGGAAATTAAAATCCTATTAGGTATGTATATATATAGAAAATTAATTTTTATTCTAATTCTTTGTTTACTTTATTGCTAGTACATAAATAATTACTTTTATAACTGTATATAGTAGACCTTACTAATGGATAATCACTTTTAGTAGCATCTAATATCTTAATTCATACTAGATCTTTAGGAATGTAAATTGGGTTTTAAGTTAATGACCACTAGTATAAGGGGTAATAGTTTTAATACTAATATTTATAACAAGAATCTATGTACATGTACTAGCTAGCATAGGGAAAAAAATAATAAATCACTAATAAATGCAAGTAGTTTTGTTTAAAATGGTAGAAAATTATTCACTTATAAACTTAGAATAGCATATGCACCATTCATATTACACTACATACTCTACAGTGAAAATTATTGTGGGGAAGAAGATTGTCAATGCCAAGACATGCTTGTCGAGGTGACTTTTGAAATAATTGTACTCTCTACATACAAATGCATATTCAAAATATACCCCAAGCGGGCTCAAAAAATATTTCTGAACCACCCTGCCACATCAAAGGAAATCTTGGAGCACCATAAATAAAATGGTCGTAAAAGGCTTCCAAACTTATATGGTTGTTTATGTGTAAAACTGATTTGCGAAGCTTCCTGATTCACGAATTGCGTGGAATTGGAAGTCATCCGTCGACGATGATAGAGCCCAGGATGACGTTGAATCGTGCAAATACTCCCCGATACGGCAAAATTTGCAACCTAACAAAAAGTATCCTCTTGATGAATCTGTTTTGCGTAGGTGCGCTGAGTCAGCAGTTTTTTGCACGCGTTGTCGGGGCGACAAACCTTCCTTCCTCCCTTCCTTCTTCCAAATACATACATACACATGCACAGCGATCGACAGAAATACAAACAGCGACGCATTTACTTCTCAGCAAGCACGCAGAAGCGCACAGGCAGACCGGAGCGATTGCTCTAGGCGTGAACACGGCGGTAGTTGAGGATTAGAACTGGCAAAGAGAGACAGTTGATCAGGAGTCACCAAAAGTTGCCACTGTGCTGGCTATCCATCGGCGAGAACTTGTACAGGACCTCTCGTTCTCCTTTATTTATTTGTCAAAAACCCTTCCAAGTCAACGATATCAACAACCAACCATAACATCGCAGTTGCCCCACCAACTACGATCCCAATCGAAATTACCCCCGCAAATTTTCAGCCTCTACTCTTTTGGTCATGGAAGACTCCTCTGGCTCAGGGTCACCGGTGCCTCAAGGTACATACATGCTCTCTGACTTTTTGAATGCCTTGTGTTTTGTGATATTCTTTTTAATTATCGTGTTTGAATGGGTTTGGCGTAAACAAACTCCAAGCTTACAAGTTCGTATTCCAGCGAACAATTTTCCGGCACATGCACAAACCTCGCGTGCGAGGTCCCGTTCGGTTGCCTCCAGTTCCGCTAGTGCTCATCCAAATGTCCACCCAAGGACACCTTCAACGATATCCCAGTATAATCCGGATACCCACCCGATGACGGATCCTTCACTACTTGCATTAACCCAGCAGCAACTATCTGAACATCAACCTCCAATTGACAGTGCTCTCCTGGAGTCGCCGCCAATTGTGCCTGCTGCTACTGCCTTTCCAATTGATCCTGCCCTGGGCGGCAGTGCTCCAGAAACCATTTCTGTCCCTACAGTTAGATCCACGTCCACCCCGATTGGTGATATGTCTAGCTACAGTCAGGACAGTCAACATCTCGAAGACGATGCTCGCGAGGTTGAATCGGCGATAGCGGAAGATGATCATCCTGGACCATCCTCTGGAAAGACGTCTAAGAGGAATTCTGCACTGGTGGAGGATAACGATGCGGAGCTGAAGCGTTTAGCCGCTGAAAATCGCGATGTTCCCTTGGATGAGCTAGCCAAGAGGGTCAGAAATGATGAAAATACTCCTTCTGCCGAAAAGACAAGGCAAGTGTACGGCTTGGGTTGGTACGTTGCACGATTCCATGTTCTTTGCGCTATCCCAGGCTTGCAATTTCAGACTTTCGCAGGGCAAAGACAAATAGCTAATGTGCCCTCCGCTTAGGCTGCAAAGAAACTGCGAGAGGGTCCCTGATGTTTCGGTTGCTGTTCCGCGTAATCGTGTCTACGCGCGGTATGTAGGAATTTGTGCCAACGAGCGTATCAAGCCCCTCAATCCTGCGTCCTTCGGCAAACTTGTGCGTCTTATGTTTCCAGAAATAAAAACTCGCAGACTTGGTGTTCGCGGGCAGTCCAAGTATCACTATTGCGGTATCCGCCTAGCTGGCGATCATTCATCCCCCAAAGTCTCCCAAGGTTCAGGTTCCGCGTCCGGATCGGAACCACCCGCACAAGCGGCTGGGGATGATCATCTGCAAGTCTTCAGCCCTTCCACTCCTCTTCCAGTTAAGTTGCTGACTTTCGGAGGTTTCAGAATGAGTAACAATACTGCTCTGCCCTTTAATGGCTCTACCTTCCAAAATTCGGTCAATAAATCCATCAAAAACTTATCAACCTTCAACTCTCCACATACAGACCACGAATCCCCTGTTTCAGCATTTTTACAGAACGAACTTTATTTCTCCCGTAACGAAAATGACAATCTCACATCACCTCATGAAATTCTTAAACTCCCCAACATAGATCCATATGTTCCAATAGGCACCGATCCGGATATTGCTGCAACTCTCACCGCCATTTATCGATCGCATTGTACCTCGCTTGTCGAATGCGTCCGATACATGCGGTTAAAGCAGTTCCATCAACTATTCATCTCCTTCCATGGCACCTTAACAGCTCCTGTCCAAAAACTTCTCGGCGAGCCTTCAGTCGCTCCTTGGATTCGAGAGTCAGATTGGGTCATGTATAAGGTTAGTAGCGTCCGAGCCCTATACTTCAGCAAATCTTTGACAGGACTACCAGGAGATGATACGACTGCTTTCACCTCTGGCTCTACAGGTCGTACCGCCATTTGTCGTAACAGCACTCCGGCAACTTTCAACAAACCTTACTTCTCACATCTCATCTACTTTTGCAGTTCAGCCTGATCATGTAATACAGGCAAAGCTTATACCTTCCAGCATTTTTTCTAGCCTATTAGACCGCTTATTGCGAGTAAATGATGCCGCCCATGCAGCAGCCAGGTTTCTGGGCAATCCCCCAGATAGAGAACAAATGATAAAGGATTGGAGGGATTTTGTCAATGCGCAAACAATCGTTGATCGGGAACTTCCTTGCGGTGCGACTACGGTAAAGGGCATTCTGATGAATGAAGTAATCACTTTACTGCAACCACCTTCGAGCCAACCGAATGGTGCCGCACTATCACCAGGAATGGAAGATGGTACCGCATCGACCGAAAGTGTTCTCGACCGATGGACACAATTTTTAACATACCTCCCTCATCGCTTTCCGGATACGGCGCCGCGATTGTTTAATTTATGTCTCGGCGCAGTTTCTTCTGCTGCCCTTCGGGATCTGACGACAAACGGCGCAGTTTCCTTTGGCAGTTGGTGGGTTGTTCGCTGCTGGATAGATGAGTGGATGGGTTGGCTTGCAGAACGAGGAGGGTTTTTACGGCACTCGGCAAGCATGACGATGCATATCCGCGGGGATCGTGCCTCAGTTGATGCTGATTTAATGGATGGGGGAGATGAACTTGGCCATGACGATAGTGGTGTTTCGTTACGAGGAGGAGAGGAATCTATCAGTCTTCTGGATGATGTGGGGGATGATCGGGATAACAG
>JABYPW010000265.1:0-30652 GCA_016880775.1 Phymatotrichopsis omnivora | reverse complement strand
GTCTACACAACCCCCCGTCCCCCCCTCTACTACCCCACAAGCAGCAAAGGACGAGGCCGCCGCAATGAAAACGATGCTCGCTTCCTTCAAGTCATCTGGCATTTCCCCAGCTATACGAGATGAACCTGGAATGGGAGATGTAGTCTTGATGCACACTGCCCCGCTCACAGGTGACCTGTACATCAGGTACAAAGACCTCCAGTTCTACATGCATACCCTGCCATCCCTTATTGCCTCTGTGAACAAGATTCAAGAGGCAGTCACTGCCCTCGCTGCCGGCCAACAGTCGATTGAAGCTTGCTTTGATGAACTCGAGGCCCTCACCACCCGCAATGCTACTGCCACAGCCTTGACTAAGGGAGCCCCTACGGAAGTCGACCTTGCTCTTTCTGAATCCATTAAAAAGCTACGGTCAGAAACATTGAAAACCGCCAAAGCGGTGAAGAAGATTTCTTCTTCCCTTGCCTCCCCCGCTTCTACTGCGCCACAAGTGGCGCCCCCCACTACTGACACCACCTGGGCCCAGGTAGTGAAGAAAATAAAGGGCAAAGCCACGGCTATGCCACAACCGACTGCTACCACCCCACCTGCCCTGAAATACCCTACCAAACGTGAGCGAGAAATCATCGTCAATCTTGAGGGAGAAGTCCCCGAGTTCAATCCCATTGCTATTAGAGATACTGTCAACTCTGCCATAGTGGAGAAGAAAGCCCCCTCTGTATACCGCATCCGATCTATCGGCAAGGCTGGAGCCAGCAATGTCTTCCTTTCTGTCATGGAGAATACCACAGCTCAACAGGTGCTTGCCTACAAGCCGACCGTCGAGGAGGCCGTCTGCAAGTTCTTCCCCGCCACTACTGGACTTCACCAGAACTTCTTGTATAAGAAGTACATAGTGCACAATGTGCCCACCCCCGTCCTCAACACGAGTTCAATCCCATTGCTATTAGAGATACTGTCAACTCTGCCATAGTGGAGAAGAAAGCCCCCTCTGTATACCGCATCCGATCTATCGGCAAGGCTGGAGCCAGCAATGTCTTCCTTTCTGTCATGGAGAATACCACAGCTCAACAGGTGCTTGCCTACAAGCCGACCGTCGAGGAGGCCGTCCGCAAGTTCTTCCCCGCCACTACTGGACTTCACCAGAACTTCTTGTATAAGAAGTACATAGTGCACAATGTGCCCACCCCCGTCCTCAACACCTCGGGATTCGAACACATTTCCCTCATCCGAAAGGAGATTGAGACCTTTAACCATGGTGTTATCCTCGCTCAGACCCCTCGCTGGCTCGCTTCGAAAGACAAGCTAGTTGGCAAGCCTGCTTCCTCCATTGTCATCACCGTAGTGGTGAACAATAATCATTACTGCATCTCCCAAGGTCTTATGATACTCAACAAGAACCGTAGGACTGACCCCTACATTGCCTTCTCCAAGGCTACTCAGTGTTCCCGCTGTTGCCGCTTCGGTCATCACCAACTGAAGTGCACCTCCTCCCCCCGCTGCCGCCTATGTGCTGGACCCCACGCCATTTTTGAACACTTCTGTGGTAACGCAGAGTGTAAATGCCGAGGACGACAATGCGACCACACGGTACTTAAGTGTGCCAACTGCGATGCCGCCCATCCCGCCAACGATCCCCTCTGCCCCGTTTATTTACAAGCCTTGGCTGATAATAACAAGTGAGTGGAAAATCTGCGAGCTGTGATGGAAGAGGGAATGGAGACTTAGGGCCCCTCGATAGTTCATCTTTATTTCCGCTTTTGTTGTTCCCTTTGTGTAAGAGATTTGTGAGTTTGACTTGTGTTTTCTCAGTTGTCTTCTCTCTTTCCTTTCTCTTTGGTTAGTGTTACTTGCTTGTACCTCGATCCCTTCCAGTTGTTGTAAGGTTCGCCTCGCTGGAGATGGGAAAGGGGTTCCCCAGGCTTTTCTTTTTCCACTTCGCTTAAAGTTCTTCCGCTGTTTTGACGTACTAGGAGGTCGCTTTGTGCCGGTCGCATTTCTTTTTTTGAGTCTTTGCTTTCCCCCGCCGTTCTTTCTTTTCCACCCCGTCTCTTCTTTAGTTTATTTCATGTAAGCGAGGAGGATTCGGGAACAAATCTGTGTATTTTATCTGTAAACTATAGGATACGCTACCGATATTAGGTCAGCTATCTTCTACCTCCGTCATAGCTTGACATAGCTGCAAGCGGAGGTTCTTTTGACGACCCCTAGCGGGGTCGTAAAGATCAAATAAAAATGAATTTCCCCCCCCCTGGGCACTTCTATGTTCTTTCGCCACCCAGTGTATGCGCTACTACTGTTATAGCCACTATCAGCTCAGATGCACATTCCCCCTACAGTGCCACCTTTGCATTGGCCCCTATACCCTCTCTAAGCACTCCTACAGCAATGCATAGTCCAAACACAAAGGGAGATCATGCGACTATATAGTGTTCAAGTATGCCAACTATCCTACCCCTTGCCCCACCAACGACCCCACCTGCCCTGACTATCTCCAAGCCATGGCTGTGAGAAACTAAAGGGTATATGACCTTCATACCACCGCTGCTGAGTCGATAGAATCCTAGATCCCCTCCCCTAGCCCTTTCCTTTATTTCTAAAGACAATTATCTTAGTTTGCTTGGTAACTATTTCTTTGTGTTGGGTTTTTTCTGGCTTTATATTCTGTTACTTATTTTTTCAGTCTGTATATGCTTGTACCTCGTAGTCTACTGGTTGTTCTAAGGTTCGCCTGGCCAGAGAGGAGTAGGAGGGTCGTAGCCATTTCTTGTTTATTTTTCTCACTTATATATTTCTCTGCTTTATCATGTGATAGGTGTGACTGGTCGTATAGTTATATTGTGATACCTTTTCCTTTGTCTTTCTTTTCTTTTTCGGTTCTGTTGGGGGAGAAATGGGTGATACGCCATAGTCAAGGACTGCATGTGGATGACCCAGGTAGCTATAGAAGAAGTAGAGTAGTTACCGAATAGAACTAAAACATCATCATCATCTTCTGCTATGTTCTTTATAAAACCCATATATGACATCGAAGAACTACACTTAGTCAAAATATATGCTGATAAAGTATCGATCACAGTATATTGTAAGGTACACAAGGATAACCCTGCAAAACTACTGCAAAGGTTCTAACAAGTCGAGGACAAAGATAAAGAACTGGATATCCACTTCTACCATGACAAAATAGACCTTATCCATTTGTAAACAATAAACAAAAATGATGACCTAGAAGACTTTCGAACTAGTACACTTCGGTAACATGCAAATCACCCTTAAACAACTAGTCAGGTACTTAGGATACTTCACTGATAGGAAAAGAAAACCAGTCACACACTTCCAGCAATGAATCAGCTGGACCTTAGGACTCTAGAAGCTGGTACAAGGGTTAGAAGGAAAAGGAAAAGGTCTCACCCTATACAATGCAAGGAAGTTGGTCATGTCTATCATGATACCCAAAGTCATCTTCAGAGTGAGCATCTTCCAACCTAACATCAGAACAACAAATTATATGGGCACACTCTTCAATCAGTTCACCAGATAGATAATAGGCTGCTTTAGCACCCCACAAGTAAAACTACTTAGGAGCCTTATAGTCATCCCCCTACTATAACTCCTATGCTGATTCATACAGCAATAATATGTAGTCAGGGTAGCCACACTCCCACCATGACACCTGGTTATACTAGCTTTTCCCCCTAACTTTCCCCTTTGGAAAAAGGAAAGAGACCAAAACATGGCCAGACAAATGTTAGGATTGAAGAAAAAAAATGCCAAATACAAAGGAAAACAAGTCCTCTACTGGAACTCTAAAGCTACCAATAGCAATCTGCCTATGCTGCTACATATTAACAAACTAGCTAAAAGTCTTACTACCCTGATGGACAGAGACACAGTCTAGAATTATTTCAGTATCTCAATCGCTGAGCACACCCCCTCTCTACATAATAAAGAAGTGGCTGAAAGAAATCTGAAGCACTCTTTTCTCCAAGCCTGGAAACACCAAGCTGAGGATGGTAAAGGATATGTATACTGCCCTTTGCTGTATGAAGATTCCACCTTCCAGTTACTAAGGAGGATAAGCTAAGTCATTTTCCAAATAAGATCCAGAAGCTTACACCTATCAGGATATCTACCCTAGAGAAGAGGAAGGACAAACTACCTACGCTACCATGAAGAACTGAAATGTTGGAGCATGTGATTTGTCCTGTTAAGAAATGATCCTCAAGAGGGAGAAGTACTTACCAACGAATCCCTTGCTTATATGAATTTTCAACAGCCTATCACTACTAAAAGACATAGCCCACTATCTCATGGTAACAAATATAGGATATCCCACAAATGCAAACTAGTATAGGTTATAACTGCAACTAAGTATCCCTTCCTATAGACCCCAGTCTTATACCCTGCTTTCCTCCCCAAAATCCCTAAGTTGATACAGTTTGTACAGCCCATAGGCATATACAGTTTTCTTACTTAACATGAGTTTCATAGGTGCTGATCCCAGTTAGGGACCATCTACTCCTTCTCCTTTATATGTCTCTCTGATTTCCATTTTCCCTTTGTCTAATGATGGTGGATTTGAGGTGGAGGAGTTTCCTGCATATTTCTTTTCAAGTCATTTAGCTTTGCCTTCTGTTTTTTTAGATGTCGTTTTGAATAGGTAGTTTATTTAGTTTATTTCTAGGAGGGTTTCTTTTAGGCAAGGCCATAGTCTAGGACTTTATGTAGATTCTTTTGTAAGCTGTGAAGAGTAGTTTCGAAAATGAAGAATAAATCATCATTATCATTATCTTCTATGTTCTTTGTATCCTTATCTACTTTCCCCAAGCGATTTAAATTGCCAGGAACTGGGACGTCGCCACTCAATTAAGAGGATATGACTAGGTCCACTGGCTCCCATTTTGGGTTTAAGGTGAACTACCTTTTTTGGTTCAAGTGTGAACACCTAAGCATACCAAAAGGTACGCGGGTAGACACGGCAATAGGCTGAGGAGTCCGTAGACTAGCCTAAGCTGACCTCAGGTTAAACCATTGATTACCTTCCTCAGAACTACCAGGGTACTTGAACCTTAAAGGTTAATGCCAGATATGATGTCTTTCGTTGATACCTAAGTAGACCCCTTAGAGACAAGTCCTAGTTGCCTCCACCACCGTCACACTTATTAGTACCTACTACTACTCAGCGCTTTATTCTAGGGCAATAAGAAAGAGCACCAGTATTGATTGACTGGGCCCTTGCTTCCTCGCCCCGGTATGTTCTTTGTATCCCATAGTCTAAGACTATATATATATTCTTTTGTTAGCTGTGAAGAGTAGTTTAGAAAATGAAGAATAAATCATCATCATCATCATCATATTCTATGTTCTTTGAAACTATCCTAAATAGTAACCACTCAATAATAGAAGCCCTGATTATGAATTCTATCATAGCATCCTTCAAAGAGGGGGGGGGGGAGAAATTCACTTTTATTTTATCTTTATGACCCTGCTAGGGGTCATCTAAAGAACCTCCGCTTGCAGCTATGTCAAGCTATGACAGAGGTAGAAGACAGCTGACCTACTGTCGGTAGCGCAGTCTACGGTAAAGATAAATACAGGTTTGTTCCTGACTCCTTCTCGCTTACATGCAATCAACTACCGAGGAGATAGGGTGGAAAGGAAAGAGTGATAGGGGAAAGTAAAACTCAAAAAAGAAAACGCGACTGGCATAAAAAGCGACCACCCAGCACGTCAAACAGCAGGAAGACTTTAAGCGAAAAAGAAAAAAAAAGCCCAGGGAACCCCTTTCCCATCTCTAGTAAGGCAAACCTTACAATAACCGGAAGGAATCAAGGTACAAGCAAGAAACACTAACCAAAGAAAAAGGAAAGGGAAAAGACAAAAGAGAAAACACAAGCAATACTCACAAAACTCTTACACGAAGGGAACAACAATAGCAGAAAGAAATGGAACAACGAGGGGCCCCAAGTCTCCATTCCCTCTTCTATTACAGCACGCAGGTTCTCTACTCGTTTATTATTTTTGGCCAAGGGTTTCAAATATTTGGGGCAGAGGGGATTGTTAGCGGGGTAGGCGGCATCGCAGTTGGCACCCTTAAGTACCGTATGTTCGCATTATCATCCTCGGCATTTGCACTCTGTGTTGCCACAAGAGTGCTTGAAGATGGCATGGGCTCCAGCACAGATATGGCAGCAGGGGGAAAAGGTGCACTTCAGCTGGTGATGGCCGAAGTGACAACATCGGGAGCATTGGGTAGCCTTCGAGAAGGCAATGTAGGGGTCAGTCCTGCGGTTCTTATTAAGTATCATGTGGCCTTGGGAAATGCAATAGTGATTATTGTTCACCACAACCGTGAGGACAATTAAGGAGGCGGGTTTGCCAATAAGCTTGTCCTTCGAAGTGAGCTAGCGGGGGGTTTAAGCGAGGACAACTCCGTGGTTGAATGTCTCGATCTCCTTTCAGATAAGTGACATATGTTCGTACTCGGAGGTATTGAGGACTAGGGTCGGCACATTATGCACAATGTACTTCTTGTGCAAGAAGTTGCAGCGTAATCCAGTGGTGGTGGGGAAGAACTTTCGTACAGCCTCTTAATAGTTAGCTTATAGCAAAGTACCTGTTGAGATATTGTATTCTCCATAATAGAGAGAAAGACGTTGCTAGCCCCAGCCTTACAGACAGAGTAGATACAGCAAGCAGATAGGGCCTTCTTCCCTACTAGGGTGGAGTTGACAGCAACCCCAGATGGCGATTGGGTTGAACTCGGGGACTTCTCCCTCAAGATGAACGATGATTTCTCACTCCCATTTAGTCGAATACTTCTAGGCAGGAGGCAAGGTAGTAGTCGGGGTTGGTGCAGCCATCGCTGTGCCTTTGTTTTTCTTTACCACCTGGGCCCAGGTGTTGTCAGTAGTAGCAGGGGGTGCCACAGTAGCACAGTAGGAGCAGGGGAAATGGAGAGGGGAGAAGAGATCTTCTTCACCACTTTTGCAGTTTTGGATACTTCCAACCATAGTTTTTTGATAGAATCAGAAAGGGCCATGTCGATTTCGGTGGGGCCTGCCCTGGTTAGGGCTGCAGCAGCTGTGTTGCGGGTGGTAATGGCCTCAAGTTCATTGAAGCAAGCTTCGAGAGACTGTTGGCTAGCAGCAATAGCAGTGACCACTTCCTAGATTTTGTTTACTGAGGCCAGGAGAGATGGAAGGGTTTGGGGGTAAAACTGGAGGTTGTGGTACCTGATATACAAGTCGCCGATGAGAGGTGCAGTGTGCATTGAGATAACGTCGCCCATTCCAGGTTCATTTTTGACTACAGGGGAGATGCTAGATGCCTCGAATGAGGTGAACATTGCTTTCATGGTGGCGGCTTCGTCCCTTGCCTCTTGTGGTGGGGGATTGAGGGGGGAAGGTTGGGGTTTCTTTGAACTTCGCGACATAGTCATGATGTTTATCGACGTGAGAAAATACTAATAGCTGAGAACTAATAATGTAGGCGGTAGTTTGAAGGTATGAAGGAGCGTGTATCCTTTGAAGGGGTTACTATATACATGCATGCCTAGTTCTTAGCCCTAAAGGAGGAAGTTATCATGCTCTCAAAAGATAACTAGGCTTCTTCAAGTTCATTACGTCGTTTTCAAAATTAATACATTCTTGCATCTATTTTTCTCAAACACTGTTATGATAATTTTTCATCTTTGGAACCTAGATAAGGTTTGGTAAACAGTATACAAAGGGGAATAACTATTATGATGTATAACCCCTAACCCTTCTCCTCAAATTTCTCCCTTACTAGCTACCCCTCCTCTTCTGTACCCCTCCCCTGCACCCCCACCTCCCTGCAACAGAAATAAAAAGTAGCCACCTTTGTAAAAATCCTGTGTGATAATGGAAACAGCCCCATTGCAAAAGAGCTTCTTATAAAAAGAGAGTCAGCCCTTGTAATGGACACTACACTACAAGCATACTATGAGGTTCTCCTACTTTAATTCTTAACTGAAACTCTGCTAAAGATAACCCAGACATTAGGAGCTCTAGTAGAATAGTTAAAGGCCTAAGGCAAAGCCCTAACTAGCCTGATTGAAGGCCACAATGTAAATAATGAACATATTGCTGCCCTTGATGACAACATAAGCGAAATTAGGTAGACCTTTCAAACAGAAACCACCAATAATGCAATTAAGGAATCCCTTAAGGAAATTGAAGAAGCGAATGAGGAGACTGCCAGAGAGGTTAAAAAGATTGCTAAACTGAATGCTGCCCCTAATGTGCCTACTGTGATCACAACAACACCCCTGTAACCAACACCTGAGGTAACTTAGGTATAGGTAGTCTCAAAATGAAACAAAAAGGCTGCAGCCCCAGTACCCCCTCTCCCCACATAAGCCAGCAACTAGCACTATCCTACTGAGCACAACTGTGAAATCATTATCACCACCACTTCTAAGATTAGCACTTTTGACCTAGTCAAGCTCAGCGATGCAGTCAATGATACTCTTGTCTCAGCAAAGGCCCCAGTAGCTCTCTGTATATCCACTATTTACAAGAACAACCAATACTCAATTGTGCTTACCACTATCAAAGATATTAATTCCTTGGCAGTACTTACCTACCATAACAAAATTGTAGCCACTATCAAGGAACAATTTCCAACAGCCTCTGTTTGAAAGAACCATATGTGGAATAAGTACTTGATACACCATGTTCCTAACTCTCACACTGATGCCATCATAGAAGCTGACATATTCTGATAAGAAATTTATCACTTCAACAAAGGCATTACCCTTGCACAGATCCCTTGATAGCTACTATGCAAAAGCAATTGAACTGGTAAACACACATCCCGTTTATTAATAATAGTTCTAGATGATGACAATGAAAAGTGCATCCTCCAAGGACTTACAATCCTTACCTATACAAGGCTAGTTGAGAAGTGCATTCCTTTCAACTCTATAATATGCTGCACAAAGTATTAAGAGTTTGGTCACCACCAAGCTTGCTAGCGAAACTTCCTACGATGTAATATATATGCCAATATACAGTACACCTCTAAGCATACTTGTAGACATGATAAAGGGAAGAAGATCGGAAGACTCTGCGATAATATGGTCCTGAAATGTGCCAACTGCAAAGGAAAGCAGACTGCCTCAAACACCTCATACCTGGTATTCATATAAGCAGAAGTACTAGCCATAGCCTGTAAGGAGTAAGCTGTCACTATCACTATAGGTGGAGTTTGATTCTTACATTTTATTATGATTTTCTCCTTTAATAAAAGGTCCTAGTTTGTAGGAAAGTGTTTTTCTTTTTTGCCTTTCTCTAGTACTATATTTCTTTTCCCTATAGTATTTTTTTCCTTGTAAGTGTCTAGTAGGTAGTTGTTGTAAAGTTCACCTTGTTAGAAATGTTAGATAGGAGGGCTTTTCGTAGGACCATTTGTAGCACATCTTTTACTTTACTTGCACATTTCAGTGTACTTTTTTTCTAAGCTCTTTTCCTTTTTTCCTTTGTTCATTTCTATTAGAGGAGAAATAGGTGATACACCATAGTCGTCAACAAGATATGGATGGCATAGGTAGCTATAGAAGAAGTAGAGTAGTTACCAAATAGAAATGAGTAATCATCATCCTCATCTCAAAAGACAACAAAGACCTGAAAGAACAGAGATTCTAACTTTGAAAAGAAATGTATTACTTAGCACCCTCTGTACCTAGACCCACAATGGGTGACCTTATAGGTAATAACAGCAGCAACGATAGCCCAAAGTCCTCGTAAGCCTCCAGCAAATAAGGAAAAAAGTCATATACAGTTGTAATAGCAAGAGAGAGAGCCCCTCTAAAATAACCAGAGCCCAAGAAAGATAAGACCAAAAAAGAGTAAGAACAGAAGCTAACTAGAACCCCTTTCATGGAAAGAAGAATGTACTTAACTAAGGAACAGATTCAGGAAAACGATAACAGAGAATACATAATTGCGACCCTCCCCAATACCATAGCAAGAACACTTGAGAAATGAAGAATGACCTAGGATAGAATACTCTAAACCTCAATCAATGTTAGAGGGAAAGTATCTTTAATCATCGTAGTATACAAGAGAGCTGTAGAGTACACCTACTTCAATCCCAGAATTCACTGAACTGTGGAAGAACACTTTGAAAAGAACATTAAAAAGGACACCAAAATAAATCTACTAAAGTATAACCACAAACTTCAACCTCACTAATGCAGCCCTGTAAATATAAATATTATAATATAGAGTATCCTATGTCAGCTCTTACTAGAAGATCTAATCAATCTGTACCACATCATCAGAAATCAAATCTTTGATAGTACAGGAGTATGCATCTCCAGCACAAGAGTCATCAAACCTAAGGTAGAAATGAAACCTTGCTACTTGATCACAGTAGAAATAATACCTGACTATCTCACCTCCATCAAAAATAAAAGAAATGAAATCTTCCTCTTCACTAGATTCTACAAGCTAGAGCTAATGTACTCTGCTAACCCATTTACCTAGTGTACCAAGTGTTGGAAACTAGGACACCTATGCTCAGGTTATAGGGAACAAGCAGACACCTGCAGACTACGTAGATCTATTAGGTACACCTTTAAAACTCACCCACATGCATATACAGTACCCAGAACTATAGTGATCTACCAAGTGCCTACCATAAGAGAACAAAAGTCAGTAAAGTATTGCATACATGCAGACCATAAGTACATTAATTGTAGAGAAGACCATATAGTAGACTAGGTAGACTATGAAATAAGGAGAGGAGTATATATAGAGTATAATATAAGAGTTACCTAGGTGAGATAAGCCAGATAACAGGCCACAACAGGAATATCATAAGCAAATCAAAATGGCGACACCAAGCAGTAGCAATACATCTAAGAGGCTGTATGAAAGAACACTGAGAAAAACTAAAACCCTACAGTTTACCACCTTCAATACCTAAAAAAGCAATAAGACCTTCATCAATTTCATGCAACAAAACTCAACCCTGGCTATAATGAACCGTGGTCATGTACCTTCCTACGTCAGTAGTGTTCTTTGGAATTCTGCATTATGAATTATGAATTGTCACTCGGTTATGTATGGTTACTCATGTTTATCTGTCTACCTTGTGGAGGTCATGAGAACAGTATTTAGTTGAATGATGTATGTAAAAGGGTCATGTGGACGAAACAGGTTTTACAGAGACTGCTTGAGAAGGGAAGCAGTGCTCTCGGCAATTGGTATAAAAGAGAAGGAAATCTTATATTCCTATATTTCCTTCCTTTCTTCTTTACGTAGTATCTTAAGTATACACTATAGGAATAAAGAGTTATTCCTACAAACATTCAGCACATCATTACCTTACTCAATGTGCACCTCTTGAGTTCTCTAAGAGAGTTGTGTATCTTCTTCCATCCTGATTTAACCCCAAACCCCGATACAGACTGAGTATCAGTTGTATCGCTGAAAGATTTGGCCTTTACACTATACTGCATCTTTCAGAAATCACCATCGCAGAAGATACATAAGAGTTCAGGTGACATTGGATGTCATCCCCAGTTAACTAGAACTCCCAAGGAGAGGCACCCCAGTTCACTATCGAGGAAATCACCAAGCTGCTATAAGATAAGAAACTGCTTCCTCTAGAAGAGCCCAAAGCCCTTCAAATCCCACCCCCGAGAAGAGGAATTGTAGAGTCCATTTCAACCCAGAGGTCTAGGCTAGGCCAGCACAGAGACTAGCATCACCAAAGGTATTTCCTGAGAGATCGGCAAAGGCTCAGAAAGTTTAGTGCAGCATCTGCTGTTGCGAAGTTAACCCTGTCAACCATCACCTATACTATAAGACTAAGGAGCAGCAGGAACTTGAGAAGGCAACCAGGCCACAGTGAAAAAAGGGTTTCTATATCAGAAACATTGACGGGGAAATCCATAGATTCTTCTACAAAAACTATTGCTGCAACAACTATTAGGATAACAGAATTTACTTCAACCACTGAGTACTAGATACCATAAGTGGTAACAGTCACACCAGACCCAGGGAAAGCACTAGTACTATGCTGGGGGGGGGGAAATTCAATTTTATTTTATCTTTACGACCCTACCAGGGGTCGTCTAAAAGAACCTCCGCTTGCAGCTATGTCAAGCTATGACGGAGGTAGAATACAGCTGACCTAATGTTGGTAGCGCAGTCTATGGTTTACAAGATAAAATACAGGATTGTTCCTGAATCCTCCTCACTTACACGTAATAAACTAAAGAAGAGACAGGGTGGAAGGGAAGTAGCAGTAGGGGAAAGTAAAAACTCAAAGAAGAAAACGCAACTGGTACAAAAGCGACCACCCAGTACATCAAAACAGTAAAGAGACTTTAAGTGAAAAGGAAAAAGAAAAGCCCAGGGAACCCCTTTCCCATCTCCAGTGAGGCAAACCTTATAACAACTGGAAGGAATTGAGGCAAAAGCAGAATACACTAACCAAAGAAAAAGGAAAGGGAAAAGACAGAGGAGAAAACACAAGCTAAACTCACTAAGCTTTTACACAAAGGGAACAACAACAGCAAAAAGAAATGGAATGATGAGGGGCCCTAAGTCTCCATTCCCTCTTCTATTACAGCATACAGGTTCTCCACTCACTTGTTATTATCGGCCAAGGCTTGCAAATAAACAGGGTAGAGGGGATCGTTAGTGGGGTGGGCGGCATCGCAATTAGTGCACTTAAGCACTGTGTGCTCGCATTGTCGTCCACGGCGTTTACACTCTGTATTGCCACAGAAGTGCTCAAAAATGGCATGGGGTCCAGCGCAGATGCGGCAGCGGGGAGAGGATGTGCACTTCAGTTGGTGATGACCAAAGCAGCAGCAGCGGGAGCATTGAGTTGCCTTCGAGAAGGTGATGTAGGGGTTGGTCTGACAGTTCTTGTTGAGGGTGGTCAGGCCTTGAGAGATGCGGTAGTGATTATGGTTTACCACCACAGTGATGACAATGGAGGAGGCAGGTTTGCCGTCCAGCTGGTGCTTCGAAGTGAGCCAGCGGGGGGTCTGGGCGAGGACAACACCTTAGTTGAATGTCTCGATTTCCTTTCGGATGAGCCACATGTGTTCGACAGCAGAGGTGTTGAGAACAGGGGTTGGCACGTTATGCATAATGTACTTCTTATGTAGGAAGTTTCGGCAGAGGCCGGTGGTGGTGGGGAAGAACTTGCGGATAGCTTCTTCGATGGTTACACTAGTACTATGCTTATACCTATGGTTAGATACTAATACTGCAATAGCAAGTTTTCTACTATATGAGGAATTGGAGGATGCCGCCCTCAAATTCCTGGAACTTCTTAGGAAATCTAAGGTTGATAAC
Source organism: Phymatotrichopsis omnivora (assembly GCA_016880775.1). Classification (NCBI taxonomy): domain Eukaryota; kingdom Fungi; phylum Ascomycota; class Pezizomycetes; order Pezizales; family Rhizinaceae; genus Phymatotrichopsis; species Phymatotrichopsis omnivora. The sequence continues at coordinate 17,309 of JABYPW010000265.1, read as the reverse complement.
CTTACAGTTGAAGTCACTATTCTCCTAGATGCAGCCAGTATACCAAGAGAGTGAAGATAAGATTATTCTCTATCTGTATAAGGATGATCTTGTTGTGCTACATCAGAACCACCCCGTCACCCTAGTCTAGCTTGACAAACTCAGAATCCTCCTACTCACTATTCTAGATCCTAGTATTGATGAGTTCCTAGCAGCAAAAAGGTATAGGCATTAGTTAATGTCTACCCAGGAGAAGCTTCTATACACACTAGAGGATTCAACAGAAGTATATGATATCCTAGGTATAGAGGAGCTAAAGTTCTACTGAGACATCTATAACCTTAATACGATCCAAGCTGTCGTACAGTAATAAAGGATCAGAGACTGGATTAGAGAGCACTATAATTCTAGTGTTAATTAGAAGCAAGAGATTGAAGATATAAGACAACAGCAAGTTGTAGATCAGTAACAAATCGAAAACTTCAAGAAGGAATTGGTACCGGAAAGTGCCCAACTTAAGAGTCTGAGGCAAGAATAGGTTACATTCCAGTTAAGGATCGATACCCTATAGAAAAAACTGGAAGAGGAGCAACAACAAGCACAAGAAATACCTAAGCTAGTAAAGCTTAAGGACCCTGAGATATTCGATAGAAAGGATCGCCCCCAACTATACCTATTCATTACCAGGTAGAGGGATACCTTCAAGGTCAAAAAGGATAGATTTGAAAATGACAGTCATAAGATCAAGTGGGCAGAATCATTTCTGAAAGCACCAGCACAAAAGTGGTATATTGCCAGAAGGCTGAATAACTCCAAGAATGGAAAAGCACCAGAGAAAACATGGTTAGCCTTTGAAGAAGCTCTAAAGCAGGCATATGATGACCCAGATAAGGACAATACTACTTACTGGCAGTTAGAAAACCTCAGACAAAAGGGGAACATGTGTGAGTATTGTGCAGACTTCGATAGTCTCATATTCAATGCCAGTCTACCTGAAGATGACAGGATGAAGATACTCCTGTTAAAGAAAGGACTAAAAGGAAAAATCTATGAAGCCCTGGCCTACCAATCAGATCCCACCAAGACATACCCAGAGTTTACACAACTGTGTATCTAGTTAGAAAGTCAACTTGAGTCAATCCCAAAAAAGAAAGAGAAACCTACTAGCAAGTCCCAAGAGGAACAGCGGAAGCAAAGCTTCAACAAACAGAAAAAGTTCAGCAGCTACCGCCAGAAGGGATAGCACCAGGAAAAAGAAAAGATCATACTGGAAGAGAGGGATCACTACAAAAACAAAGGATTGTGTTTTAGTTGCAGAAAAGAGGGACATTATACTAGAAACTGTCCAAAGATAGGAACCGACAAAGAGCCAAAGACCACTAATGTGAATGTGGCAAATATTACAATTTAGTCAGGAAACTCCAAGAGTCAGAAATAGATGGTAGTATAGCTCTGAGGAAACTCCAGTAGAAAAGCCTTACCTAGAAAGCTGCCAGAACAGAAAAGTCAGAAATGTTTTCAGAAGGAGAATATCTAATAGTCCAAGCAACATTGAATAACACTGTGGAGTGTTATGCCCTATTGGATATAGGGGCAACCAGTTTCACATTTATGGACAAAACATTTGCACAAAGAAATAGTTGCACTATGTCAAAGTTAGAGATCCCAAGGACATTGACAGTTATTGATAGAAGAAAAGTAAGCACTGGAAAAATCACCAAGGTCACCAAAGTGAAAATCCAGGTTTGACTAAGGAAAGAACAAGTGTTGTTCTACATTATGAAGTTAGCAGACTGTCCTATCCTATTAGGATTACAGTGGCTACAGCATCATCAAGTGCAATTAGATTTCAGGAGAAATGAGCTCACCTTCCTGGAAGAGGAGGGGAAGTGCAATTAATATCACCACCTTTAGAGTGGTACCCTTGAGAAAATGGCAACAAGGAAAGATAGTAAGCTGTATGCCATCAGTGTTACAGAATCCACAGATGGTAGGGAGGTACTAGGCACAATTCTACTAGAGAAATAGATACCAGAGGAGTACCATGAATATTTGCACCTCTTTGACAAAGAGAAAGCGGATGCGCTACCGCCACATTGAAAAATCGATCACAGGATTTAACTGATTGAAGGAGGTGAAGTACTATAGTTACCTACCTATAGAGTATTAGAGGTACAGCTGCAAGAGCTGAGGAAGTACCTGAAAGAGAACCTAGCAGAAGGATTTATCCAGGAGTCACATTCTCTAGCTAGGGCACCCATATTGTTTGTGAAAAAGAAGGATAGATCCTTCTGCCTATATTGATTATTGAGGACACAACAAGATTACAATCAAAAATCGCTATCTATTGCCATTAATCCAGGAAACATTGGGATGGTTGAAAGAGGTAAAAATTGATACCAAGTTATATCTGAGATAGGTATACAATTCAATCAGAATTGCTGGAGGTGAGTGTAAAGGACAACTCCTTCAGCGATATAACTGATACTTAGTCTGTATCAGGGTTTTTGGGTAAATCAGGATGGAAGAAGATACACAACTCTGTAGAGGACTCAAGAGGTATGCATTGAGCGAAGCAATAATGTGCTGAAGGTTTGTGGGAATAATTCTTTATTCCTAAGGTATATACTTAAGATACTGTATAAAGAAGAAAGAGAAAGAAATATAGGACCGCGAGATTTTTTTCTCTTTTATACCAACCACCAAGAGCACTGCCTCCCTTCTAGAGCAGTCTCTACAAAACCTGTTTTGTCCACATGACCCTTTCCCATACGTCACTTAATCTAAACACTGTTCTCATACCCTCCGCAAGGCAGACAGCTAAATATGAGTAACCGTACATGACCGAGTGACAATTCATAATTTATAACACAGAATTTCAAAGAACATTACTGACAATTAGGAAACACAAGGAGAATACAACAAGTAGGAAAGTACATGACCACAGTTCATGACAGTGAGGAATAGAAGACTACATTCTGAACCAGCAATGTTCCAAGCATTCATCAACGACATTATAAAAGATAATTTAGACATTTTCTATGTTGTCTATCTAGATGACATATTGATCTTTTCAAAAACCCTGGAAGAGCACGTCAGCTATATGTAAACAGTTTTGAGAAAAATAGGGGAAAACAAAGTTTATTGCAAACCTGAGAAATGCGAATTCCATATCAAAGAACATAATTCATCGGATATATCATCTCCCCAGAAGGTATTGCTATACACAACTAGAAGGTAGAAGTGGTACTTGGATAGGAAACACCAAAGTTAGTAAAGGATATTCAGATGTTCCTAGGATTCCCAAACTTCTACCGAAGATTTATCAAAGGATACTAAAGAGTAGTATCACCGATCACAAAGTTATTGAAAAAGGATCAAAAGTTCGAATGGACCAAGGAAGCAAATGCCACTTTTATAAGTCTCAAAAAGGCATTCACATTAGCACTAACCCTGAGATACTTCGACCTAGAAAAACTGGTTATTGTGGAAATAGATGCATCGGATCATGTGGCAGTGGGCATCCTTTCCCAAAAATTCCAGCATGAGGATGGAAAACAAGTTTTGCACCCAGTGGCATACTTCTCCAAGACATTTAACCCTGTATAATGTAAATATCCTATGCATGATAAGGAACTGTTGGTAGTCATTCTCACATTTTCGGAGTGTTAAGGTAATTAGGGTAGGCAGGATCATTAGTAGGGTGAGGGGCGAGATAGTTGGCACATTTGAACACCATGTAGTTGCATGCCCTACCTTTGCATTTGCATTATATATTACTACAGGAATGTTTAAAGAGAGTGTAGGGGCCAGCGTAGAGGTAGCACTGTGGGGGGTATATGCATCAGAGCTGATGGTGGCCATAATGGCAGCAGTGCATACACTGGGTGGCAAGGGAGAAGGGAAGGTATTTTTTGGTCCTGTGTACCTTGTTAAGGATAGACTGTCGCTGGGAAATGCAATAGTAGTTGTTGTTGATGATAACTGTAACCACAATAGAGGAGGCAGTTTTATATATAAGCTTGTCTTTCGATACTAGCCAGTATGGGTTCTGCACAAGAGTACTCTGTAGTTGTATATCTCAATTTCATTTCTAATCTTAGTCATGTACTTGATCTTGGAGGTATTGGGCATGGGAGTGGGAATATTGTACATGATGTACTTCTTGTGTAGGAAGTTTCAGTATAGGCTAGTGGTACTAGAGAAGTGCTTTCAGACAGCTTCCTCCACAGTCACCTTCTAGGTTAGCACTTGCTGGGTAGGTATATTCTATATAATAGAGAGGAAGACATTGTAGGGGCCTGCTTAGCAAATGGAGTGGATGTGGCAGATAGAGGACACTTTTGTATCAATGAGCACCTTGTTAACGTCATCGTAGATAGTGACAGGGTTAGAGGAGGGAATCTCTCTTACCAGGTTAACGATTATCTCTCTCTCCCTCTGGGAAGGGTATTTGGGATAGCGAGGAGTATTGGTAGGGGGGAGGAGTGTAGCTGTGGTCTTATCTTTGTTTTTTCGAACAACCTAGGCCTAGGTATTTTTGTTGGCTATGGTGGGCACTGCAGCTAGTGGCGGGGAGGGTAGGGTAGAAGCAAGCTTGTTAACTGCTTTGCTAGATTTTGTGGTTTCTGACCATATTTTCTTGATAGAATCAGAGAGCACTTAGTCAGTAGGGGCAGGGGCTGCCTCTAAAATAAAGATGATAATGATGATTACTTATTTTTCATTTTCTAAACTCACATTTACAAAAGAATCTACATATAGTCAAAGACTATGGTATGCCCAAAAGAAGTCCTCCTCTTTGCTACAAAAACTACCCATTCAAAATGAATTTAGGAAAAATAGAAGGCCAAAGCATAAGATTAGAAATAGTATGAAAAGCCATTTCCTCCACCACAAATCCAGCATTAGACAATGGAGATAAGGAAAAAGGAGAAAAGTACAAAGGAGATGGTACAGATGATCCCTTAACAGGAACTCCATCGGTGATAGAATTATCTAACTATCCTCCTGTATGCACCCAAGGTCTATATGAGCTGTACCGAGTTGGTATCGAGAAAGAAGAGATAGGGGTACAAGATTGAGATCTGTAGGGGGGAACACTTACTTGTACCTGGAGTCTGTATTAGTTCAGATTCTGGGGGAGCCCAATCTTGGTTGCAGCTAGGTAGTCAAGGAGGATTTTGAGCAGTGATGGAATGTTGAAGGTTTTTGTCAGGGACAGATTATTTAGCATGAATTTTTCCCTTTCTAGATCTATGTATGGTAGTGTTGTATTGCATAGGAGCACTACTTGTCGTCTGGGTAGGGCAAAGGTGGCATCTCTTATTAGCATGGGGTATGTTGTAGGGTCCGCATATATGTCAGTTTAATATCGCCATTCTTCTAGGAGCTTAGTTTGTGTGTCATTTAGGATCCTAAGCTTGGAATGCATGCAGGGTATGCTCTCTCCTGGGAGGAAATTGAAGTGGTTAAAGACTGTGTCCCAGTTCATATACTGTGTAAGGTCTTGTTCTATTTGGCAATAAAAGGGGGGGGACTCTTTGCACTTATTGCCTTACCTTTGGAGTGCTATGTGAGTACTTTTCTTCTGATCATTCAGCTGTTTATGACTTTGTAACTTATTTTGTTCCCATATGAGTTTGGATCTCTTGACTAATTCTAGGTCAGGAAGTTGTTTGGTGGTGCTTCAGTTACCGGGTGTCTGCCTGGCATGAATGCAATTTGTAGGCTATATCTTTTTCGTATGTATTAGTATATGATCTCTAGTGGGGGGGATTCTAGTAAGGTTTTTGCCGACTTTTGCATTTGTTATAGTGAAGCATCCTGTAATCGATATTGCATACTAATTGAAGATAGTCTCTGTTGGAAAGGACATCCCAGCACAAGAACAAAGGGGAGCAAATCGGGCTACTAGGAATGTAGGGACAGGTTAGGAAAGAGCGGAGGAGAGGAGGGAGGTGATCTGCGTACACTGGAGTTAGGTATATAAGGGGGTAGATGGGTGTGTTTCTTTCTTTTCCTTTTTTTTTACCCTTCTAGTCTGTTTGTATTCTGTGTACGATACCAACAAGAACACTCTTCTTATTCAATAGGTTATGAGCCCAGCATTTCGAAAAATCGCTGCATAGCAAAGGAATATCCACATACAGTAAGACAAGAAGAAAAATGAATGAGCAATCACCCTAAAGGATCCTCCTCATAGAATGCCCCAACTGAAATGTCTTTTAAACTAGAAAAGGTTCCCAAGGTACTCCTCCTCACTAAGGCACAAGAATTCACTACGTGGAGAAGCGAGGCCCTATATACCGTGGAGTTCAGATACTTTTGTAATGTGTTGATAGGCGACAAAGGCAACCTTGATAAAGACATCATGTTTACTACAGCCAATAACTGACAAAGGAAGGTAGCTGCTTTCCTCTTCCTTAGAAACAATGTAGACAGGTAGTACCATGACCTAATCAACAGCACTAAGACCCCTGATAAGGCATGGAAAAATCTCGTGAACAAGTTTGACCAACCTACCACCACTAATACACAAGCCCTATTCTGACAGTTGACTACCCTAAAATGGCAGTCTAAGGCAGACCTACAAGAACACATCAACAAGTTTAGTATGCTATAGATATAGCGAGGACAGAAGTTCAGCAGTGAGAAAGATAAAGGAAGGAAAGATTCTCTCGAAAGCCTCCTAGGTCCAGTGTTCAGCTCCTCATTAATGAAAAGGTTCTTCTTTGTGCCTACACTACCCTCCAATCTTGATGCAATGATAGAAACCCTCACAGTGCAAGAAGATCTCGAGTTCGAAGAGATGGTCAAGAAGCTACTAGCCAATGTCCGAATAAGTAAAGAGGAAAAACCATCAGAAGATAGGTACGTCTACAGTCAAAGAAACAATAAACACATCAAGTGTTATGACTGCAACAAGTATGGTCAGTATGCAGCTGAGTGTAAGGCACCTAAATAACCCTGAAAGAAGCAGTAACAATAGGTAGTAGAGGAAGAAAGTGACTGCAATGAAGGCTTTGTTACCGGTACTACAACTGCTAAGAGGAGCTGGATCCTCGACAGTGGGGCATCAGCATACATAACCCCTGATCCATCCCTTGTAAAGGATAGAAAACTATGTACCACGGAAGTGAGAGTAGGAAATAGTATCTTAGTAGCAATGGAGAAGGGCACTACCATGATTAGGGTAAAGACTAAAACAGGGGAATAAGACCTAAAGCTGAATAATGTCCTGGTGGTACCTGGCCTAACGGCATCACTGGTAAGCTGGGGGAAAATGGATGACAAGGGGTGTACGATAATAAGCAAGGATAGAGTAAGTGTAGTGGAAAGAAAGGGAAAAGAGATTGTGAGAGTTTAAAAATGAGGAAAGCTGTATTATATAGTAGAAGCAGATGAGGCAGGTTTCGTTACAGTGGATGGCAAGGAAGGATAGCATGAGAAACTGGGACATGCTAGAAAGCAAGGAGTGGTGAGGTTTTTGAAGTTCCATAAAATTAATGAGAAAACTGTTTTCCTTTTCTGTGAAGCATGCACCACAGATAAAGAGACAAACACCTAGTACAAAGAAAAGTTCTAAAAGTTGAAACTCCTAGACAATGCATCCACTTTGATGTGTATAGGCCAACCAAGAATAAGTCACTGTCTAGAAAGTAATACTACCTCCTCCTAGTTGATGAAGCAACAAGATTTACTACTGCATATCCACTAAGCAAAATGGATGAAGCCACTGAGAAAGTAAAGGAATACTTATAGCAAATTGAATAGGAATATGGATATAAAACCTCCTCCATTAAAAGTGATAATGCAGCAGAACTCAACATGAAAGACCTGGAAGAATGGCTCAGAAAAAGGGGATCTAGCATAACCTCTTACCCTCAAGGGATCATGAAAGAAATGGCTTAGTTGAAAGGTAATTCAAACTGTCAGCGATAGAAAATAGGTAGCACTAGTAGATAGCGGGCTCTCAAAGTCACTATGGGTATAGGCCTTACAGTACATAGTCACTCCTAGAAACTGTATACCCTCTAAAGACAAACCTGACAATACCCCTGAGTATAGCTTTACAAAGAGGAAGACTGATCCCAAGCACTACATCCTATTTGGGGAAAGGGTCTGGCCATTGATAATGCCTGAGGACAGAGAATCAGGGTCAAAGCTAGATGCGAGAGTATGGAAAGGGCAGATAGTCAGGTACAGTATATTCCCTGGAGCGATCAGAGTATGGGATAGTGAATGAAGAAGGGTACGGATAATAGCCCACTGGAAAAGGGGTAAGGGAAGAAGAGATGTGATTCTAGGAAGGGAAAGAGATGTTGATGAATTACCGATACTAGCAACACCTCTACCAAAGGATACCACAGAGTCAACTAGTAGGCCCAGAAGCCAACCTTAAGAGCTAGAAGATGAGTCGGGAGATGATAAATATGATCATATTACAGAGAAAGAGATCTGATTCCTGCCAGAAAGAATTATGATATGCCCCTGTTGAAATCGCAAACCTAGCAGAAACACAGCGGAGAAAAAAGGCCAGAAGGAGGAAGGCCTAGTTATAGATGATGAGGATTATGAATATAGCCTAGGCATGGACATGGTAAAGTACCAGGTAGTGATGACAGGAGAAAATAAGGAGGCATGGCAACCTAGGTGATATGATGATTCACCTATGTATAGCAGAAGCACTAAGGCGGCATCAACAGCAAGCAATGATAGACAGCACCAGAATGAGGGGGAGTGTTAGAAAGGATGTCCTAGCATATGAACAAAGGGGAGCGAATTGGGCAACTAGGAATATAGGGACAGGTTAGGAAAGAGCAGAGGAGTGGAGGGAGGTGATCTGTATATGTAGGAGTTAGGTATATAAGGGGGTAGATAGGCTTGTTTCTTTCTTTTCCTTTTTTTTTTACCCTTGTAGTCTGTTTGTATTCTGTGTATAATACTAACAAGAACTCTCTTCTTATTCAAGAGTCTCTACCATTCTGAAGGCTCTACCATTTAGCATAATGAGTGCTGCTCTGAGGGTAACCTTTGGGATCAGGACAAACATGACCAGTTTCCATGCATTATGAGGGGTTAGACCTCTCCCTTGTGCTATCGTAGATTGTGTTACTTTCTATAGGGTGTTTGCTCCTTATAGTCATTGTTGGTAATGTACAAGTAGTGACTGCTTTTGATAGGAGAAGTATTCCAGGTATATGAATACTTCTTTGGGGGCAATTAAAGCATTTCCGAAGCTGAGGTGGATCTTTTCTTCTAGTTATATGAGGTTGTTGTGCCCAAGCCAGTGGATTAATTTGGTTTTTTTATGCCAGAAGGTTATATCTAGTGTTTGACCTTTTTATTCCATTTTTGCAAAGTGTTGTTCCATTAAGTCATTGTTTTTGAGGGTACTTTTAGAGTATACTGTTATTGAGACATCATCAGCATAGCTCTTTAGCATTTGTGGTTCTTCTATATTATGTAGCAGTATGATGTATATGATAAACAGGAGTGGTAATAGCAGGGATCCCTGAGGAGTTCTAACCTTTATTTGGTAAAACTTGTCTATGGCACCTTTGTACCAGAGCTTTATTGTTCACTGTAATAGGAAGGACATTATCCAGTGAATAATGTATTCAGGGGTATCCCCTTCTTCTAGTATATCTTTGACCTTTTGCCATATCATGTTATCAGATGCTCCTTTAATGTCAAAGAATCCAGTGGACACTTTGTAGCCTGCTTTTTAGAGTGTATCGATTTTGTTATATAATATTGCAATCACATCATCTATTCCTCTGTTCCATACCATTCTGTATTGGTACTTGGAGATCATGTTGTTTTGCAGGGCATAGTTGGTGAGCCACTGACTTATAACTTTTTCTATGATCTTTGATAGCATGTTGGCAAGGATGATGATTGTGTAGGCCTTGATGATGTCATAGTTTTCCTTGTCCAGTTTGGGGATTATGACTCCTAGGCTTTCTTTGAGGTTGGTTGGCAAAATTCTATTTTGAAATATAACTGTAAGGAGGATGGCGAGGACATGTAGGCATTATTTGTTGACTTATAATGGATGGTATCTGGTCCTAGTACACTAGAATATTTTGTTTTCTTTAGGACTGCATGGATTTCTTGGGTTGTGACTGGGGATGTGTTGCTGAATAGTTTTGGATTTGGAGGGTGTATTTAGGGTCTGTTAGGGAATAGACTGTAGACTATATTCCTTGCAAATTCTTCTACCAACTGTGCTACTATATTGGGCATTTGGTTTACCTAGGCTTGGTTTTTAACTGGTTAAGCTTCTATATGTCTTGTTTATCTGCTTCTTTTACCCACTTCTTCCAGTGGGTATTTTTAGCCTTTTTGATTACTTCAAAGTAGTCAATTCTGGCTTGATCCTTTACAATTTTTGTGTAGTGGATGTTTTTAGATTTTCACACTATAGAGTAGTATAGCTTTCTCTTGCCTGAGAGCTCCTTGTTCCACCAAGGTTTGCTGTAGCTGGTTACCTTTTTCAAGGGTACATTTTTGGAGAGTATAGCTGATAGTTAGAATAGCCTGCTATGCAGCCAAAGTTCCAGCTTGTTCTTTGAAGGGTTGAAGTCTAAGCTATCGTTTTAAGTTCACTGTGCACTACAGACAGTCCGTCTAGTCCTAGGATATTGAATAATTTGTAGACTAGGAAGGTTTTTTGGTGTACCTTATTCAGGATTACCATGCTGAGGGATATAGGAAGGTGGTCACTACCTACTTCTAGCCCTTTTGTTGTTGTCTAAGATTCTTACATTACTTTGGTGTTGGCCCACCAAATGTCAATTACCAAGTCTTGTCTTCCTGATAGGTCTCTTCTTGTAATTTCTCCTAGTTAATTGAGGACTGTGTACTGATTTGTGGTGGCCAGTTCTACTAGATCATTTGCCTTTTTAAAGTGACGTGGTTCATGGTCAAAGAATGGGTGCCATATAGGGTGGTAGAGGTTGAAGTCTCCCCCAATTATGCACACTTTATGTTGCTCCTTAAATATTTCTGACCAATAAAGCTCCAGTGCTTGTCCTGCATACTCCCATAGTCTATGATATAGTGATATTAACTGGAAGATATGCTATATAGTATTTTGTTTGAACTGTAGTGCTATAATACAAGTGGATTTGAAGGTGAGAGGAATAGTAAATATAGAATAGTCATGCAAAAACTACTTTTCTATATAAACCACTACTCCGTACTTTCCTTCTTCTTTTTGCCTTGGCAAGAATATATTGTATCCCTTATATTGTATTGGTGTTGAGTTATATAGGTAAGGTTCTTGGATGGCTATGATCATGGAAGGTTTGGCGGAATTCTGCAACATGAAATTGATAAAAGCTAAGTTGCTGTTTGCTACATATATAGTCATTATGGTTGGTATTTTTGTCTCTAAGACAAAGATAATGATGATTACTCATTTCTATTTTGGTAACTACTCTACTTCTTATATAGCTACTCAGGTCATCTACATTCAGTCAAAGACTATAGTGTAGTACATGTTCTCCACTAACAGAAATGAACAAAGGAAAATGGAAAAGAAGCTCAAGAACAAATACATGAATCTGTGTAAACACGGTGAAAAAAGTGCTATACATGGTCCTACGAATAGCCCTCCTATCTAACTTACCTAGCAAGGTAAACCTTACAAAAAACTAGCTACTGGACTCTTATGAAGAAAAAACTGTAGGAAAAGAAATACAGTGAGAAGGGTAAAAGAAATACCCTTTCCTCTATGCTGATACCTTTGCTAAAGGAAAAAATCCTAAGAAAATATAAGAAACTAAACTCTACCTATAGTGATAGTAATAGCTTCCTCCTTCTAGGCAGTGGCCAGTGCTTTTGCTTAGATAAATGCTGGGCAGGAGAGGTTCGATACAGTGTACTTTCCTTTGTAGATAGCACATTTAAGGACCGTGTTGATACAGAGTCTTCTGACTTTCTTGCATTCGTCATGTCCACAGGTATGCTTCAAGGTGTGTGTGATGGGAGACTCATTGAGGATATAGATACAGGTATCAGCACAAGAAGCTTCACAAGAGGGTATTACTGAGTGGACTCAGATATCTCAACTGGCAAGCTAGAACCGCTAATGTTTTCTACCTTTATCGTCAAGTCGAGAGAGAACAATAGTTTTCGCAAAGAAGATAGTAAAATATATTCTGAAGGCTCAAAGATGGTACAAGATTTCTTAAGACTGCTAGAGAGAGGAGAAGAAAACAAAACACATCGCTCATCCTCTCCCTCTTAAATACCTAATTCTGACCGATTAGATACAGAGGACTTTTACAAATGAAACGAAACCCAAAGAAACATTCTATCCTAATTCCCTTACTCTTCCTCGATTCCCTAGAAGGAGATCAGTTTTACAATTGGAGAATCAAAGGAAGATTTTGGCTTGATCATTGAGGACTTTTCAGAGAAGACTCCTCAAGTCCTGTCCCCTAACAATGCGACCGATCAGCATATTATGATGAGATCAGGGTGACAAGTCCTGTCATCAATCATGTATGTCTGATCCTGTGTACGTCATATTGTCAATGCCTTACTTCGCTTAGTCAAAGCTCCATGGTGACAACACTTGTCACATGGTTCCGTGGCTCAAGGAATGATCACAGGTTCTGACATACCTAGTGATTGACTTGTACATGTTCTGGTACCTAGGTAGACCACTTGGTATAGCTTATCTGTAATAGTGTAGCCTTCAGAGCTTTTACCGAGCAGAGTCCATAGCTCGAATACTAGGAAGTAGCAGTTAGTTATTGAGGGGTACCTATATATCCTACATGGTAAGGAAATCTCCTACATGACTAATACACAAGTTGTGTAGCAGAGTATCAGGATTAACATTTATGTGCACATAATATTTGCTATGACTATGCTTTGCCACCAGCAAGACCTTTACACTAGTCACTCAATATAATGAACTGGGCAGGAATATACTCTGAGGTTTAGACCTTAAGAAAAGCGGGGCAGAGAAAGTTGGCAATAGTTTGGCAATAATAACTTTAACTCAGTACTTCACCGATGTACAATAACTGTCCTCTTAAGCCATTATGAGATCCCATAGGGACAAGTGAGCAATAGATTGGCAATAACCACTATATGATACTATGGCTCAGTACCTCTTAACCATATTCCCATTACCTAGCAGATTTCTACACTTCAGCTAACTGTATATTGCTTTATTTTTTGATTAATATGAGGGGAAACTACCTACAGTGTCCTAGAGCATCCGAGTGTTTCATTGTCATGTACTCTGCTTGAGTAATTTCTACAAAAGATATACCTCTTATGTTTAAGGTACAAATGTGGAGATTTTAGTGAAAGAGGTCGACACACCAAACAGTAAAATACTATAATGGGCCTGTCTATACACTTGTCGGTAAAACTGAACGTGAAGGTGGTCCTACTTGAGAGGTATGTAGCATCATAGTCAGCTGGTTTTGCTAACTGGAGGACACTCTCATGCTCGAAACACTCATATATACGAACATTGAATATGCAGCCTAACATTATCAAAACTAGATTCTTGAAGTGAAAACATTATCTTAGGGTGACACTTAAGATCCTCCCATAAAGGGGCCCTATATTAACAGTTAAGCTCGGTCTGCTAGTTGTCTTTTGTTCGCAACCGTGTCAAAATTATTTGGTGTATTACCATTAGCTACTCTGTGACAAGTATATACTGAATATAAAGATTATGAGAGGCCTAGTCCTACTGCATGATGATGATGATGATGATGTTTGATTTCTATTCAGTAACTACTCTACTTCTCCTATAGCTACCTGGGCCGTCCACATTCAGTCCTTGACTATAGCATATCACCTATTTCTCCCCTAACAGAAATGAACAAAAGAAACCATGCATTCAAAAGAAAAAGACATGATGTCGTGTCAGTACAGTAAAAAAATGTGGCACAAATGGTCCCACAAAATAGCCTTCCTGTCCAATATTCCTAGTGAGGTGAACCTTACAACAACTATCTACTGGACTCTTATGAAAAAAAGAAAGCAAGAAAAGAAAAATAATGTGGAAAAGAGAAAGAAAAGAGATCCTCCTCAAACTACCTAAACCTTTTAAGCGAAAGGAAAAAATCTTAAAGAAAAGTGAAGAAAATCAAATGCCATATATAATTATGGTAATATCTTCCTCCTTCCGGGCGGCCACCAGTACCTTCGCTTGGATGAACGCTAGGCAAGAGGGGTTCGATGCAGTGTACTTTCCTTTGCAGTTTACATATTAAGGACCATGTCATTGCAGAGCCTTCTGAATTTCATGCATTCTTCATGTCCGCATTTGTGCTTCGAGGTGTGATGTGTGTCAGCGCACATGTTGCATTATGGGGGGTTTCGGCAGCGGGCTTGGTGGTGACTAAACTCCTAGCAATTGGTGCAGTATGTTGTGGAATTGAAGGGGATGTACTTTTTGACTCTTCGCTGATGTAAAAGAATCGTAAGCCCTTGGAGGATGTGCTTTTCATTGTCATCGTCAATGAACATGATGACCAGAGAGGATGCATGTTTTCTAGTCTGGTTGCTTTTGCAAAGGAGCCAATGGGGGGTTTATGCAAGGGTGATGCCTTTGTTGAAGTACTCGATTTCCCTACAGAACATATCAGCTTCTGTGATTGCATCAGTATGGGAGTGGGGGACATTGTGTACCAAGTACTTGTTCCACCTCTGGTTCTTTCGAACGGAGGCTGTTGGGAACTGTTCCTTGATAGTAGCTTCGATTTTGTTGTGGTATACCAGTACGGCCTAGGCAGTAACATCTTCAATGGTAGTCAGATCGATCGAGTGTGGGTTGTTCTTACGAACAGCAGAGATGTGGAGAGCTGCTAGGGATTTTGATGACACCAAGGTGTCAGTAACGGCGTCCCTGAGCTTGACAGGGTCAAAGTTGCTGATCTCGGAAGCAAGAGTGATAATAATTTCACGGTCGCGCTTTGCGGGATAGCGTTGGTCACTGGATTGTATGGGGAGGGGGGGTATGGGGGATGTAGCTCTTTTGTTGCGTTTTGAGACCATCGGCACCCAAGTTGCCTCGGGTGGTGGTTGCGGGGGTTATATTATGCACGCAGCTGGCACAGTGGGGGCGATGTTCAGTTTTGCGATCTTTTGGACCTTTTTGGAGGTCTCCTTGGTCGCTTTTTTGATTTTGTTGAGGAATTCCTCAAGAGCATTGTTGGAGGTTTTGGATTGCAAGGTTTGCCGGATCTCACTTAAGTTGTTATCGAGAGCAGTGATGTGATCGTGTTATGCATTCTGACCTTCAAGTAGGTCGGTGATGGCTTTTCCTTGGGCATTTGACTGGTCTACTAAAGCCCCCAAGGTTTAGGTTATCTTTGGTAGAGTTTCCATCAAGAACTCCAGAAATAGTACCTCACAGTATACTTGCAGTTTTGATTCTCCTATGAGAAGTGCTTCCTGTTTGCTGAGGAGCGAGTTGATGATTCCGTGTCCCACACCATAGTGCAGGATATTTGCCAGCTCGGATGCTCTATGTTCGTATAGTGAGAGGGGGGGGCGGGGCTGGTGGGTAGGGTTATAGGAGGAGGAAGGATAGTTAGTCTTATTTGTGTACAGTGTACTAAACCTTATCCAGGTTCCAAAGAGAAAAATTATCGTGACGGTTTTTCAAAGTATTAGACGTGAAAATGTACTGATTTCAAGAACGAGAAACGTGAACTCAGAGAAGCCTGGTCCCACTGCATGATGATGATGATGATTTTTCATTCTTCATTTTACTAAACTACTCTTCGCAGTTTACAAAAGAATCCGTATAAAGTCAAAGACTATAGTGTGCCCAAAAGTAGAAAAAGAAACTAACTAAAGAAACCACCTATTCAAAACAACATCCGAAAAAACAGGTAAGGCCAAACGACTAGAAAAAGCTGGTACCGGCATTTCCTCCTCTGTAAATCCACCATCATTAGACAAAGGAGACAAGGAAATTGGAGAAATGTACAAAGGAGAAGGGGCCGATGGTCCCTCAACGGGATTGGTCCCTGTGAAATTCGTGTCAAGCCAATCTACAGTATGCGCCCACGGGCCACATGAAGAACATCTGCTCTGGGGTCTTGGGGAAGAGAAGGGAGTACAAGATTTGGGTTCACGGGTGGGGACACTTACTTGTACTTGAAACTTATACTGGTTAGGATGTAGGGGGCGCCCGGTTTTTGTTTCCTTGAGGTAGTCCACAAGTTTTTTAAGCAGTGATGGGCTGTTGAATATAAGCGTTAGGGAAGGGTTTCCTAGGAGGAACTTTTCTCTTTCGAGAATTCTGTTTGTGCACGTCGTTATGGCGTATTCGAGTATCTCTGGTTCTAGGTGACATCTTGGACAGTTGGTTCTTCCTTCTCGCCAAGGGAGGTGTCCGGATAGGTGGGAGCTTCCTGATCTCATCTGGAAGAGGATTTGGCTGATGTTTCAGGGGAGCTGAAACGTCGAGTCTTCGTGTAGGGACGGGTAACATGTATATCCCTTGGCATCCGTGGCTTGTTCTTTCCAGGCATTTAGGAGTTGGGTTTTGACCTGGTTGACCGATTTTTCTTTGCTGTACAGGGATGGGGTTTTTTCAGCGGGGAGGATATTGAAGTGGTTCTAGGTTGTATCCCGGTTCATCAATGGTTTTAGCGTTCTGGCTAGCTGGTCTATGTGGGGGGGGGCTAAGACATGGGATCCTTCCTTGGAGTTCCATTGTCCCACTGCATGAGCACATTATAATCTCCTTAAAAAGAGTTGTGCATACTCTTCCATAATGATTTACACCTAAAACCTGATACAGACTAATACTTATTTGTATTGTTGATGGGGTTCTCCTTTACAGGAATTGGTATATGATAGTATATGATTTTTGAGTAAGACAGCTTTATTCCCTGTCTTCTAAAGGATAGGATCAGAGGGTTGGAGTTGTATAGACTGTGAGTGTTGAAGTAGTATTGGTATAATGATTATCAATACTATAAAGTAAAAGCTATGAACTTATAATGTAGGGGGTAGTATAAATATGTAAAGAACAGTAGTATAAGTAATAGTACTTTTATGTTAAAATACAATGTTTAGAAGTTAAACTTATAAAAAAAAATTATAATTTAAAAAAACAATATAAAATAATGAATATATATATAAAATAATAGAATTGAATATTTAGAAATAGGAATAAGATAATCAAATATAGTTATATTTGTTATTATTATTGTAGTTGCAGTTATAGTTATAGTTATAGCTATAGTCTATTGTATGAGTTGTAGGGTGGCAGTGGGATTTTGTTAGTGTTAGGGTTAGGGTTAGGGTTAGGGTTAGGGTTAGGGTTAGGG
>JABYPW010000264.1:0-30670 GCA_016880775.1 Phymatotrichopsis omnivora | reverse complement strand
CTTCACCTCCGCCCCTATTTTCCCCAGAGACCGTGATCCCGCTAGCATCCCCCCGGATGCTGTCCAACAGGTGGAAGCCCTCCGCAAAATCCAGGTCGACCTCGCAACCTCTGAGTTCGGGCATCTCCTGGGCTACAACACCTCCGGTGCCGAGTTCTTCACAGGAGCCGATGCAAACCATAAGGGGGCCATCAAGGCCTATACCCAAACAAACCTTATCGCCTTCTTTGCAAGAGACTTCCCTGCCCTCCAACAGTCGCTGGCTTCTATCCAGTCGACCCTCACCACCATCGCCAACACCCAGACGGACCTCGCTAGCCGAGTCGCCGCCCTGGAGTCACGACCTCCCCCGCCCCCAACTGAGACCCCAGTGCCCGCCACTGAGGCCCCGCCCACTCTACCCGAAGTCCTTGAGTCCCTCAAGGACATCCAAAAACAACAAAAAGCGACCACAAAAGATCTCAGGAAACTTCGTTCGATCACTACCACCTCCACCTCCATCCCCGCCCTACAGCAAGCCCAAGACGCCCAGACCTGGGCCCAAGTCATCTCCAAAAAACAGAAGAAGAAAGGTGGCCTGGTCACTCAAAAGGACCTTCTCCCAACCACCCCCCTTCCGCTCCCACAGTACCCCACCCGCCGCGACCGAGAAATAATTGTCGATATCAAGGAACCATCGGCCTTCGGCGAGGACGCCCACATTCAGATTCGCGACCGAGTCAACTCGGCCCTTGACAAAGCCAAAGCACCCTCGTTCCTGCGCATCCAAAGATGCCGAAACAACAATCCCACCACCCTCGTCCTCACTACCATGGAGACAGTCACCGCCGCCGCCGTCCTTTCCTACCGAACCGTCATCACGAAAGCTGTTGGCGAGTTTGCCGAAGTCAAAGGAATCAACCGCAACCACACATGGAAGAAATATATTGTCCATGCCATTCCCACTGCCACTGACCTCAACACCGTAGGACAGATGTCCCGACTTCGTCAAGAAATCGAATGCTACAACTCCGGTGTTACCCTCGCCATGACCCCGCGCTGGCTGACGTCCAGCTCCAAAATCAACAAACAGAATCACGGATCGCTCATGATTACTGTTATCGACAACAACAACGAGGCTCGCATTCTCAAAGGTCTCACTATACTCAACAAAACCCATCGCACCGTCAAGTATATCCCCTTCGGCACCGACACCCAATGCTCTCGCTGCTCGAAGTTTGGACACCCGGTCCAAAACTGTCAATCCCCTCCCTGCTGCCGCCTTTGCGCCGGCCCCCACACCATCTCCGAACATACCTGCGGTGTTGCCGACTGCAAACAACTGAAAGGTTTCGCCTGCGAGAACACCGTTCTCCGATGCGCCAACTGCGCCGGCCCCCATAAAGCGAACGATCCGATCTGTATGACGATGATCCAGGCCAAACTCGCCGAGTCTAACAGGAAGGATAAGTCTACCACTATGGGCGGAGTCTAGTTTCTCTTTCGCTACCTCGTTCTTTGTCTATCGCGATGTAACTAGTGTTTTTCTGCTGCGGTAAAGTGCGGAGGAGTTTGCGCGTTTCTCTTTCTCTCTTCTCTTTTATTTTTCGCTCGGTCGCGTAGTCTGCATAGGGGGTTTTTCTTTCGTTGTTTTAAGGTTCGCCTAGTGATTGCTTTTCCCCGGTTAGTACTTGTACGTAGTTTTCTGCATTTCTTTCCTTCTTTTCTTTTCTTCTTTTGGGTTTTTCAGCACGAGTAGGCGGAGGATCATCGTGTACTCTTTGGTTGTGTTCTTGCTCTTGGTTGAGTGTAAACGCCCCGCCGGGGGTATGCGATGTAAAATAACTTAATAGTAGAATCATATAAGTCGCTTCATGTTCTTCTTCTTTGCAAGAGACCTTCCCACCATTCAACAGTCACTGGTTTCTATCCAGTCGACCCTCACCACCATTGCCAACACCCAGACGGACCTCGCTAACTGAGTCGCCGCCCTGGAGTCGCGACCGCCCCCGCCCACAACCGAGACCCCAGCGCCCGTCATTGAGGCCCTGCCAACCCCACCTGAAGTCCTTGAGTCACTCAAGGACATTCAAAAACAACAAAAAGCAACTGCGAAAGATCTCAGGAAACTTCGCTCGATCGCCACCACCTCCACCTCCCTCCCCGCTCCACAGCAAGCCCAGGACGCTCAGACTTGGGCTCAAGTCGTTTCTAAAAAGCAAAAGAAGAAGAGTGGCCAGGTCACCTAGAAGGACCTTCTTCCAACCACCCCGCTTCCACTCCTACACTATCCCACCCGCCGCGACCGAGAAGTTATTGTTGATATCAAAGAACCATCGGCCTTCGGCGAAGACGCCCACATTCAAATCCACGACCGTGTCAATTCGGCCCTAGACAAAGCCAAAGCTCCCTCTTTCCTGCGCATCCAACGATGCCGAAACAACAACCCCACCACACTTGTTCTCACCACCATGGAGACTGTTACCGCTGCCGCCGTCCTTTCCTACCGTACCGTCATCACCAAAGCTGTTGGCGAGTTTGCGGAAGTCAAAGGAATAAACCGCAACCACACATGGAAGAAGTATATTGTCCATGCCGTTCCCACTGCCACTGACCTCAACACCGTAGGACAAATGTCTCGACTCCGTCAAGAGATCGAAAGCTACAACTCCGGTGTCACTCTCGCGATGACCCCGCGCTGGCTGACATCCAGCGCAAAAATCAACAAACAGAATCACAGCTCCCTAGTGATCACTGTTATCGACAACAACAATGAGGCCCGTATCCTTAAGGGCCTCACCATCCTCAACAAAACCCGTTGCACCGTCAAGTATATCCCCTTCGGCGCCGACACCCAATGCTCCCAATGCTCGAAGTTCGGACACCCCGTCCAGAACTGTCAATCACCTCCCTGCTGCCGATTTTGCGCCGGCCCCCACACCATTTCTGAACATACCTGCGGTGCCACCGACTGCAAGCAGCCGAAAGGCTTCGCCTGCGAGAACACTGTTCTCCGATCTGCGAACTGCGCCGGCCCCCACAAAGCGAACGATCCGATCTGTATGACGTTAATCCAGGCCAAACTTGCCAAGTCTAACAGAAAGGACAAGTCCACCACTATGGGAGGAGTTTAGTTTCTTCTTTCCTACCTTGCTTTCCTTCTTTTTCGCAATGTAAGTAGTGTTTTCCTGCTTTGGTAAAGTGTGGAGGAGTTTGCGTATTTCTCTTTCTCTCTTCCCTTTTATTTTTTGCTCGGTCACGTAGTCTGCATAGGGGGTTTTTCTTTCGTTGCTTTAAGGTTCGCCTAGCGATTATTTTTCCCTGGTTGGCTTTTGTACGTAGTTGTCTGCGTTTTCTTCTTTTTCTTTTCTTCTTTCGGGGTTTTCAGCACGAGTAGGCGGAGGATCATCGTGTACTCTTTGGTTATGTTCTTGCTCTTGGTTGAGTGTAAACGCCCTGCTGGGGGTATGCGATGTAAAATAACTTAATGGGAAAATCATATAAGTCGCTTCATGTTCTTGGCACGAGTAGGCGGAGGATCATCGTGTACTCTTTGGTTATGTCCTTGCTCTTGGTTGAGTGTATACGCCCCACTGGGGGTATGCGATGTAAAATAACTTAATGGGAAAATCATATAAGTCGCTTCATGTTCTTCAGGCCTCTTGCACTTTCCTTCCCCCCCCCCACATTACACGGTCGACTACAACGAAGAGCTCGCCTACCTTCGCGATAGTCAACGAAATACCCAAAAACTCCCGCAGCAAAAATTTACATCTATCCCATCACCGCCTGGCCCTCGGATAGAGGTTGGAGCACCGCTCACAGGCCGAGTTGAAAATAGAGTACAAAAACCACGATCGGAAATATCAAAATGTCACAACAAAACCCCATCATAGTGTCCAGTGGAGAATCGTCCACAAACCCTTCCCAAAGATCCGAGAATCTTCCCGCACTCGACCCCGCCATCATCAACAACCCCGTTCGCACCAGGCTGCCATCGTCACAACCAACCCTTTCCGAAGCACATAGTGCAGTCACCCCCACCCCAGATTTCCAATCCCCCCGCCCCTTCGACTAGGAGAACATCGCTCCCCAAGACGAATAGAACCGCAACCATAGATTGACCGAGCAAGACGTCCAACGCCTGCAGATGGCAGAAGAAAATCACCTCCCAGTACAGACCCCAAGCAATACCCAGACCACCTCCTCTGGCCATACCTCAATCTTGGCACAAGGACACGAAGACAACCAACCCCACCAGAGCACCACCGAAGCAATCATACAGCTCACCCCATACGCCCCAACCCCCCAACACCAGAGTACAGCTGAGGCCATCCTAAACCTCACCCCCTACTCGCCCTCCATGGATATAGACAGAGGAATCTACAGAAACCCAACTCCCCCAAGCGCACAACCAGACAGCAGCTACCCCACCTTCAAAGGATCAAGGAGCCGATCTCTGTCAACCGTCTCGCTCTCATCCCTCCCAAACTCCAACAAGTCCATGCACGTGGATGCGGACTAAGATACAGAATCAGACAAGACCACCAGACCAGTCACTGACAAAGGCAAAAGAAGAGCCCAAACTGTACAAAGAGAAACCTTCTCCCCAATCCCCCTACACCCAAGGTATGAACTAGCAAGCATGATGCCTGACAACCAGGGAAAAACCTTCCAACAACTTATCGACAACGACGACAAAAGAGTCTTTCTAAATGCAGAGGCTTTCGGAAGCATGGCCCAAGCCCTAAACCACATCTGGAGAAAACTAGACGACATGCATACAGAAAGACACGAATTAAACGACCACATAAGACAAATCAACAAACAGGTCCAGGACCAAACCAATGAAATAGGGCAGCTCAAGGCCACAGTTCATAGACTAACCAGCACCAACACCATCACCCCCTCAGCCCTACCAATTCCCCAACACCAAAGCCAGTCCCAAAACAGCAGCAAGAAAACCTCGCCACAACTAACCGGATCTCATGTAGAATCGCAAAAAACCCCAAAGAGCTCCAAATCCCCCTCGACTGAGGCTGGCCCAGCAAATCCACTTAACAAACCCCAGGAACCAAAAACCTGGGCACAAAGAGCAGCAGAAGGAAGCAGCACCCTACCGACCACCCCTAACTAAAAAACAAAGACCCACAAAACCAAAACATACCCAGTATGCAGGAGAGAGCTCCACTCTCCCACGACAGGAGTAGTCCACCCAGAAATTGCAAGAGCCAACCCCGAAAAATTAAGAGAAGCCTACATCAAAGCCCTAGCTGAAAAAGGGGTGCCCACCGAACTAAGAGGAATCACAGTCATAGTCAACCACAAGTCAACGATAGTGATCACCACCCCCCCCACCCTCGTCGCCAGGTCCCTAGTCCCGTACATCGACGCCCTCAACTATGTAACCGAAGTCACTACCAACCCAGAAGTCGAAAGAGAAGGCTTCAGAGTAGCAACAATGTTCACCGAACTAATAATACACTCTGTCCCCACTGCACCACTAGGCGAAATCCCGGTACACAAACTAGCAGAAGAACTCTTCTACGGAGCAGACGTTGAAATAGCAGCAGCAAGGTACCTAAAAAGCGAACAAGACAGAAAGAACAACCCGTCCGGAGGAGCCTTCACCGCAGTCGCCGTCCGCGTCACTGAAGACCAGGTCCCGAAACTAGGAAAGCAAGTGGTCATCTTCAACCGAACCTGCAAAGTCATGAAATCCCTAAGAGTAAACCCAACAGCAGTATGCTACCGCTACTTCAAAATCGGACACTTCAGCGCAATGTGCAAGGAGGAAAAAGAAGGCTGCAACCTCTGCGGCAATATGCATAACGCTTTCCCACATTACAACACCAAGAATCACATCTGCCCATTTTGCAAATTCAATGGGCCATGCAAGCACAACAAGCTCATCTGCACAAACTGCAAAGGAGAACACAAGGCCACCGACCCATCCTGCCCAGATGTGAAAGCGGCGAAAGACCTTTACACCAGAGAACTCGAGGGAAAAAGAGCAGCGTGGATGGACCAGATACTTATGGAAACTGAAATGCACCCCGAATTATATATGGCAAATAAAGAGGAAAAAATACAGTGGGGGTTAGACCCACATCCAGTCTTTAAAATTTTACAGCACAACTGCAACAGATCCCAAAGCAACTTCCAATCGCTCATGAACACAGCCGTAAACAACAAGGCAAACGTGGTCGCCATCCAAGAACCGCCCACCTTTAGCAACATCCCCCTGTCACACAACAGCTTTTACCGCTTTTACCCTAGCAGCACAACAAGATCGAGGGTAGCCCTCTACGTTAGCAAAACCTCCCCCCTAAACCCCTTTCCCATCAGGAACTGAGCAGGAGACGAACAAGTGGTCAGACTTTTTGTCAACAAATACAACTACTTGGACATAACCAACATCTACCTCCCCCCAGCGACCAAAAAAGAAGACCAGAATTGGAACCAAATCTTCACCAACAACAAGAACCTAGTCCTAGGGGATCTCAACCTCCACCATCCATGGTGGGGAGCAACAGACCGACACGAAACTGAAAGAGCAGAACCCATGGTAGAAAAAGCCACAAATAAAGGATACTACCTGCTCAACGAACTAGAACAGCCCATAAGACTCGGAAACCCGAAACAAAACCAAAGGGACACCATGGTCGACCTCGCCCTACTATCACCAATGGCAACAGAATGGAACGCAGACTGGCAGATATGTCCAGACGACCACCAAACAAACAGCGACCACGAAGTCATAGCAATCACCCTCTCTAAACCCAATGGCATACAACACAAAAAGGTCACCCTAGACTATGCCAAGGCAGATTGGGACAAAGTAAAAGAAAACCTCGAAAAATGGGAACCGACCCCCTTCGACCCCAGCAACCCAGACGCATGGCTAGAAAACAACAAAAACGACTTAATTAACTGCGCAAAAAAGAACAAAGCTCTACCAATGAGAACCATCACCAGCAAGTCCAAAGTGTGGTGGACCAATGACCTGGACGCATCCAGAAAGAAAATGACAAGCGCCAGATACGAAGCCAAGAAGAACCGAAACTCTGAAAAAGCACAGGAAAGTTACCTGGCCAGGAAAAAAGAATTCAGAAAGTTAGTCCACAGCACCAAAAAAGACCACTGGAACAAATTCCTACAGGAAGCCAACCTCAAAGACCTCTGGACAGCGCTGAAGTATACAAGACCAGCCAGAGACTACCCCCTCCCACCAATAAATGGAGCAGAAACACCAGACTAAAAAGCCCAGGCTCTCATTGACCACTACTTCCCGGAAGAAGCAGAGGACCCCCTACTTCCCCCCCTACAAGACCCCGACGACACAGAGGACATCTTGCCAGAAGAAGTCAAATACGCCCTGAGGAACACGTCCAACACGACAGCACCAGGACCAGACGAAATACAGTACAACCTCTAGAAGAACCTCCAAGAAGTAAACGACTCCATCCTCCTAAAGCTCCTAAAACCCTCTGTTGAAACACGGAGTTCACCCAGCAATCTTCAAGAGAACCTTAGGGATAGCGATCCCAAAACCCAAAAAACCTAGCTATTCGGACCCGAACGCATACCGATGCATCTTTCTCATAGACACCCTCGCAAAAATCCTGGAAAAAATAATAGCGATAAGACTGTCCCAACATGCAATCGACCACCAAATGATAACAAAAAACCAGTACGGAGCCCTGCCAGGACGATCGACAATAGACGCAGTCAACGCTTTAAAACACGACATAAGGGACGCCAAAAACAGAGGAAAAAAGGTCACCCTCCTCTTTATGGACATCGAGAAAGGCTTCGACCGAGTCAACATCAACGAACTTCTGAGAATATTGGAAGAAAACAACACCCCCAAGTACATATGACACTGGGTCGCCTCGTTCCTAGCGAATCGCCAGCTAGCCTTCCTCGACAGAGGAACCAGATCAGCGTTCAAATCGATAAAAACAGGGGTCCCGCAAGGATCCCCAATCTCCCCCCTCCTATTCAACATATACGTAGCACAACTGACAAGAAATAGCGGGGCGTTGAAACTGTACATGTATGTAGACGACCTATGTATCATGGCAGAAAGCGACAGCTACGAGGAAAATGTGGAAAAATTGGAAAAACACTGCAGGGGCGAACTGCAGGAAACATTGGAAAAACTAAAGCTATCACTATCAGAAGGGAAAAAGGAGCTACAGCACGTCAGCCCAGGCTAACAGGACACCAAACCCAGCATCAAAGTTCAAGGTAAGGTCCACCAGCACCAAGAAAAAGTCGAATATCTAGGCGTCATCCTCGACCAAAAAGAAAGCGTGCTGGCGCATTGCCAATACAGAACCCAAAGCGCGCAAGCAGCCACAGCCAGAATCTCCCGACTGTCTTCAGGAGGAAAAGGTCTAAACCCCGCCATGGCCCTAAAACTCGTCCGAGCTGTAGTGCTCCCCTCGCTGCTATACGGGGCAGACACCTTCCACCCCTACAATGTCACAGAGAAAGCCTACAAAACCCTCGACCGCGCAATAGCAGCGGCTACCAAGTGGGCCTGCGCAATGTTTAGGAGCACCAGCAATCGAAAAGCCCTAATGGAAGTAAATGTATAGCCAGCCCACCTCCAGATCACAAAATACCAAGTCAACTACGGAGCAAGGTTGCTCACCATTGGACCCGAACACCCCAACTACGCAAGACTGCCTCCCATGCCAGGAAGGAACAAAGACAGAGCAAAATCCCCAAAAGCACTATCCTAGAAAGCAGAACCCGAGGGACAACACTCTAGGAAAAGAATGCTCCAAATCGACGCGATGATCCACACAATAAGAGAAGACCTAGGGACGAACACCCTCTCGTACTACCACCTCCCCCCTCCTACAAGACCATGGCCGATAAGCCCAAAAGGAAAACCAAAGCTGGACCCGTTCCCAGAATCCAAGGAAGTAGCGATAAAGGAGCACCCAAAGTCGCACCCCCCAGAACAGCTCACGCTCTACACAGACGCCTCACAAGTAGGGAAAAACAGCCAAGTAGGGAACGCAGTAGTGGCATACCTAAACAACAAGCAAGTCGGAGGCAGGTCGAAAATGCTAGGAAGCCGAGTACACGTCTTCGACGGAGAATTGGACGCGATCCTGGAAGCACTCGATCTTGCACTAAAGCTCAAGGACAAAAACACCTTTACCTCGGTCAGAGTCTACACGGACAACCAGGCAGCACTCATCCTAGCCACAAACCCCTACCCGAGTCCCACCCAGTACATAGCTGAGAAAATCTTTAAGCTCAACCTCCAACTAGCAGAACAGGGAATCGCAACCAGTCTGATGGGTGCTGGCCCACAAAGGAATCCATGGCAACGAGCGAGCCGACCAAATAGCGAAAGCCCAGTCGGTTAAACCAGAAGCCAAAAAACGAAGGACCATCACCAGAAGCGACATAAAAACCAGAACCAAAGAAAGACTAAAGAAATCCTTCGAAGAATTCACAGAAAGACCAGTTCCGGGAAACGACCCATATAGCACCTTGGACAAGTACATAGCCTCGAGAGCATACCAATTCCGAACGGGCCACGCGTACGTCCCCAACCTCCTCCACTACAACAGAGAACAGAATATATGCATCTGTGGACAGACCCAGTCCATCCAACACTATCTTACCGATTGCCCGTCCCCCACGGCTTGGAGACATCTCATCCGAAAGCACACCGTCGAAGAACTGCTTTACAAGAATGCTGACCTCTGGACCAAACTCGTCGAAAAAGGCCTAGGAAGACCGCCCGACCCCCCACCGGAACCCCCGAAGGTAGTGATAGCTGTAAGAGAAGGAACTAGCGATAAGCGAAATGAGGAAGGAAGCGAAGGGCTAGGGACTTAGAGAGACACGCTGGACGGGGCGCGAAATTGCTGTTTTTTCTTCTTCTTCCTTTTTTCTTTTTTCTTTCTTTCTCTTTTTCTCTTTATAGTACGAGTAGGCGGAGGATCATCCTGTTTTCACCGGTTATGTTCTTGCTTTTAATTAAGTGTAAACGCCCCGCTGGAGGAAATGGGATGTAAAATAACAATAATGGGAAAATCATATAAGTCGCTTCATGTTCTTTCCTTTCCTTCTCTCAGCAGTCTACAGACTAGCTACGAGCCTTAAGAATATATTCGTTCTTAAACAACGCTTTATCTCTCTCTCTCTTCTCTACAACGTAGGAAAGTGTATTTGTAGATCCAGACTTGGAACACGTTGAGATATCTGAGTTTACTCAGTAATACGTTTCTTTGTTGAGTGGCACTTGCACTTTACCGAGCCTTATTCCGTACCGAAGACACCTGCCGTAACACATATTGCCAGAGGGGATGAGTGGAAAACTGCCTTCTGTACCCGTTATAGGCAGTTCGAATACCTCATCATGCCTTTCGGTCTTTGTAATGCCCCCGCAGTTTTCTAAGAAATGATAAACACCATCCTCCGTGACCTTTTACATGTAAGTGTGATAGTCTACTAAGACAAAATCCTCATCTACGCGGAAACCCAGCAGGAATATGATTGCCTAGTATGGGAAGTACTTTCCTAGCTGGATAAACACTAGTTGGCACTCAAACCTTCTAAGTGCCACTGGGCAGTTGACAAAGTATAGTTCCTTGGTTTCATTATATCGGCCTAGGGGATCGAAATGGCAAAAGATAAAATTGAAATGGTTCTAAAATGGCCAACTCTGAAAATGGTCACAGATGTCAGGTCATTCCTCAGCTTTGCGAACTTCGATGGAGTATTCATCAAAAACTTCTCGAAACTCGTAGCCCCTCTAATGGACCTTACCAAGAATGATACACCATGGAAATAGGGGAAGGCCCTAGACAACGCCTTTTAAGACCTCAAGCATCGCTTTACCTTTGCACCCATTCTCTCTCATTACGACTCCAGCATTACTCTCCTTATGGAAACCAATGCGAGCAACTTTGCTATCAGTGGGGTTCTCTCTCATCAGTTCCCCAATGGCTCCCTACATCCCATTGTATACTTCTCATGCAAGATGCTTCCCCTAGAGCAAAACTATGAAATCTACAACAAGGAAATGCTGGTGGTCTATACTTGTCTTTACAAGGAATGGAGGCACTGGTGTAAAGGTTCCCTTCATCCTATTCTGGTATTGACTGACCACAAAAAGCTGTAGTACTTTACTACAACTAGAGTTTTCTCATACAGGTAGTTAAGGTGGATAGAGAAATTGGGGACAATTGATTATAAAATTGTGTATAGGCCAGGTACCAATAACACCAAGGCCGATGCACTATCGAGATATGGAGACCACGTCCTTATGGAGGGGGCACCAGAGTGTGAACTCCTTTTCCTCAAACTTAGATAATACATCACGGTATCTGAAAGGGTCACGCTTAACATCTACCGGGAATTTATTGAGGACCTTTGCCATACTCTAGTCTTGGACCTGGAAACCCAGGAACTTGTCAACAAGCTTCTGTCAGGCTACGAAATTACTGACTGTATGCTGCTCTATAATAACCTGTGGTTTGTCCCCTCACACCTCCGCACTTCAGTCCTGAAGACATGGTATAATTACCCAACAGCTGGCCACATAGGCTGAGAAAAACTATACGAGCTTGTCACAAGGGATTTTTACTGGCCTATACTCTGAAAGGACATGGCCGAATACGTCACAGCTTGCCACACATGTCAAAAGAATAAGGCCCGTCGACATAAGGATTATGGTCAACTTTCACCCTTAGAGCTCCCTCATTACCCTTGTGAAAGTATCTCCTGGGACTTCATCACCGAACTTCCTCCCTCAGATGGCCACACCTAGATATGGGTTATTGTGGACCGATTCTCGAAAATGGCACACTTTATACCTCTCGGCACAAACACCACCTCAAAGGACTTGGCAAACACCTTTGCCAAAGAAATCTGGAAGCACCATAGCCTCCCAACCAACATTGTCTCTGACCGAGACCCTAAATTTCAAGCTTAGTGGAAGGAAACCATGACCGCCTGGGGTGTGAAATTATATCTGTCAACAGCAGTACACCTGTAAATAGACAGCCAGATAGAACGACTTAACTAAATCCTGGGCACATACCTCCAGAACTATGTCATGTATGACCAGACTAACTGGGCAAGTCTCCTACCATTGGCAGAGTTCGCTTACAACAACTCGATCTCCTCTACAACAAACCAAACACCTTTTTACACCAACTACGGTTACCATCCCTCGCCAGATGTGGTGTCCATGATTTAAACCTTCAAGGGATCTGAGGAACTAGAACACAGCTAGAAAGACATCTGTGCCTGCTTACTGACTATCCAGCAGTGAGTAGTCAAGTAGTACGATACCAAACATCTTGCATTTCCAGATCAAACCCCTGGATCCCTTGTCCTACTCAAAAAGGACAACCTCCCGAACCTCAAACCTTCGAAAAAGCTCGATGCTAAATTTGCAGGCCCTTTGAAGTCATCTCCAAAATCGGACCTGGGGCATACAAACTCAAGCTTCCCTTCAACTAGAAGATCCATCCAGTCTTCTACGTCTCTCAACTTAAACCTTACAAAACGTCTCCTCAGTATCTGGCACCAACCAAACCTACTCCGGAACTTGACGATGGGGAAGAGGCCTATGTTGTTGAAGGAATTTTAAAGGCCTATTTCAACCGACAATGGAAATGGATGGAATACTTTATTCTGTGGGAAGGGTATCTACACAACCAAGGCACCTGGGAACCACTATACAAACTGTTGGTAAATGGAGAACCGATTAATGCGTTGGTCAAGTTCCAAGATAACCACCCCTATGTTGAAGAGAACACCAAGAGAACTGAGGAGGATGGGTTAAGGAAAAAGCAGAGAAGGATTTAGATAGGCAAGTCCCCTTTATCCTTCCTACGAAAGGCTGATAGTCATAGTCATATAGAGTTAAACTACTTCTCTTTCAAGGGATAGGACCTTCACTCGTAGTATTAAGGAACGATCTGAAAACCTCTTACGGCCAGTCTCTCATCAGGACAGTGGTCGATGGAAACGCAATATGCTAACAGCTCTATGTGCATAAGGGTACGCACCTTTATGAGGGGTGTAGTGTTACAGCTACGGTACCAAGGCCTATATGCAATAATGAGTTTAGTTATATGAGCAACTTCCAGTGAGTATATCCTGCACCTCATGTGTGAAGAACATGTGACAATGGGCTCTACCTCTGGATGAGTCATATGTGGCACCTCTGTCATGATGAGTCAGGGTCTAACTCACCCATCATCCTCTGACAAGTGTCCCTCACATGATCGGAGCCACTTGAGTAACTCCTGTGACTTAGTCACTCACAGTTGGTATGACTCAAGCTGATCGAGCCAGTAATCATGTGATGACAATCTTACCTAAGATCAGCGATCCTAGCTTAGACCATAATGCTGATCATTTCTATTATGACTCCTATAAATGTTACAATCATGTCAGATGATTATAGAATAAGTCATGTAGGTTCTAAGGGTTTCTTTTAGGTTCTGTTTCTTATATAATCTCTTATATCATTGATGACTCATTTCTTTGGATGGAAAGAGTATTTGGGGACGGTCATTGGTTGCTTCATGTTCCACTAAAATGGGAATAAAAGAAACGTTGCTTCATGTTCCGCCGTATGAAGGGTTACCCTAACGGTGCTTAGCGAGATCACTCCTGTATTACACGACTATGTCATATGCTCTTAATTGAGTGTTACACCCTATCCATATATCAGTGAACCGAGGGAGGACAAGGAAAGTTGCTTCATGTTCCCGCCGTATGAGGGGTTACCCTGACGATGGTTAGTGAGATTGCTCCTATATTACACGACCATGTCATATACTCTTAATTGACTGCGATACCCCATCTGTATATCAGTGGTCTGAGGGAGGACAAGTAAAGTGGCTTTGTGTTCTGGCCTATCACTGCTCAAAACACTCGCCGATTACCTCAAGGAAATGAAAACTGGGTGCCCCCTTCATCCTAACCAGTACAAATTCCAATTGCAAGTAAGTGTCCCTACTAGTGAAGCAAAATCTTGTACCCCCCTCTCCTCCCCAAGGCCCCTAAGTAGGTATTCATCTTGCAGTCCATGGGTGCACAAAGTTTTTTAGCTTGACACAAATCTCACAGGTGCCAATCCCGCTGAGGGACCATCAGCACCTTCTCCTTTGTATATTTCTCCAATTTCCTTATCTCCTTTGTCTAGTGATGGTGGATTTGCAAAGCAGGAAATGCCAGTACCTGCTTTTTCTAGTTGTTTGGCCTTGCCTATTTTTTCAGATGTTTGTTTGAATGGGTGGTTTCTTTATTTATTCTTTTTCCATTTCTCTTTTAGGTATGCCATAGTCTTGGACTTTATGTGGATTCTTTTGTAAACTGCGAAGAGTAGTTTAGTAAAATGAAAAGTGAATTATCATCATCATCATATTCATGTTCTGCCTGTATGAATGGTTACCCTGACGGCACTTAGTGACATTGCTTCTGTGTTATGTGACTATATCATATGCTCTTAATTGAGTGCGATGCCCTATCCATACATCAGTGAACCGAGGGAGGACAAGGAAAGTCACTTCATGTTCTTTTCTTTCCTTCTCTCTTCAGTCTACAGACTAACTACAAGCCTTAAGAATATATTCATTCTTACTCTCGAACTTTGCTTCTCTCTCTCTCTTCGAACGTAGGAAAGTGTATTTGTGGATCTAGACTTTGAATATGTTAAGATATCTGAGTTTACTCAGTAATACATTTCTTTGTTAAGTGGCACTTGCACTTTACTGAGCCTTTACAACCTCAAAGACACCTGCCATAACACCCCTGATGACTGAATTGTGGGATCATATAGGTGCCTCTCATTAGTTTTCCAAGCTTGACCTAAAAAATGGGTATAACCTCATCTGTATAGATGAAGGCAATGAGTGGGAAACTGCATTCAGAACTAGGTATGGTCAGTTCAAATACCTGGTCATACCCTTTAGCTTATAAAATGTACCCTCAGTCTTTCAGGAAATGATGAACACTATATTCTAGGATCTTCTAGACTTATGGGTCCTTATTTACTAAGATGATATACTTATATACGTAGAAACAAAGGAAGAGTATGATTGGCTGGTCTAGGAAGATCTCTGCTACTTACAGAAGAACAAACTGGCCCTGAGGCCCTATAAGTGCATTTGGGTAGTTCATGAAGTCGAGTTCTTAGGCTTTGTAATCTCAGACAAAGGGGTGTTGATAGTAGAACACCAGGTCAAGACAGTCTATGCATGGCCTATTCCATCCACAGTCTATAATGTCTGCTCATTGTTAGGATTTGCTAACTTCTATAAGATCTTCCTTAAAGGCTTCTTGAAGTTGGTGACTCCCCTGATGAATCTTACTAAAAATGACCAACTATGGACCTAGAGCATTAGGGAACAGCTTTCCTTTGACATACTCAAAGGCCTTTTCACTAGTACTCTAATACTGGTCCACTATGACCATGATCTCCCCTTACTTGCTGAAACTGATGCTAGTCATTTTACCATTAGGGGTGTCCTCTCACACCAATCCTCTGATGGATATCTTCGATGTATAGCATTCCACAGTCAGCAGATGCATCCACTAGAATGTAACTACAAAATATATGACAAGGAAATGCTGGCCTTAGTTAACTATCTCTACTACCAGTGGAGGCATTGGTGTTCTAGATCGGCCTATGTGGTAACAGTTATCATAGACTACAAGAACCTCAAGTACTTTTCAACAACCAAGGTTCTTTCCTAACAGCAGTTAAGGTGGATGGAGAAAATCGGTAACTTTGACTTTTGTATTGTCTACTAACCAGGGACCTACAACACTAAGCTTGATGTTCTCTCATACTATGGAGACCATGCTTAAAGAGAGGGAGCACATGAGTAAGGGTTCCTCTTCCTTAAAAAGGGTCAGTATATTGCTGCTATTGAAAGATTAGTCACTTCCCTGCAACCTACCTTTGTTGAGGAAATGAAGAAAGTATCTATTCAGGATCCGTAGTACCAAGCCCAACTCCAGAGTCCTACTGAACACTATTTAGTGTCCCAAAGACTTCTAAAGTACAATTACCTCTTGTATATTCCCTCTTCCCTTTGCAAACAGGCCCCCGAATATAGACACAACTATCATATATCTGGCTATCTCTTTTAAGATAAGATGTACAAGCTTATCAATAGGGACTTCTACTAGCTGACTATCAGGAAGGATATCACTGAGTATATATCCTCCTATAACTAGTGCCAGAGGAATAAGGTATGGAGACATAGGGCCTACAGCAAACTCTTTCCTCTACAAGTCCCCTATCACCTATAGGAGTCGATATCTATGGATTTAATTTTAGACCTTCCCTCTTCTGATAGCTTCAACCAAATATAGGTTATTGTAGACTGTTTTAGCAAGATAGTACATTTCATACCCCTATGACTGAATGCGACTTCCCAGGCCATAGCCAACACCTTTATCCATGAAATGTGGAGGTTTTATAGGCTACTGAATAACATAGTCTCAGATAGGGATCCCAAGTTTGACTTTTTCTGGAAGGAAGTGATGGACAAGCTTGGGGTAAAACTCTCCAAGTATATACCACCACATCCCTAGAATAATGGCCAAATAGAAAGGTTAAACTAAATCGTAGAAGCATACCTAAGGGTGTATGTCAACTTTGGCTAAATAGATTGGGTCTTTTTCCTTCCACTGGCTAAGTTTGCATATAACAATGCTTAGTCTTCCTCAACAGGCTCTTCCCCATTCTTTGCAAATTTTAGGTTCTAGCTATCATTGGACACCATACAGTAAGTCACCTTCTTGAAAGGCACTGAGGAACTTCAACAATAGTAGTCTGACCTTCAGCAAAGGCTACTTGATACCTAAGTCAAGTCAGTCACCTAGTATGATAAACATCACCAGGAATTTCCTCCAGTTAAGCCTACAGACCTTATGCTCCTTAAATAAGGAAATCTTCTATCTCCCAGACCTTCCTACAAGCTAGACTCCAAGTTCACTAGCCTATTCCAGATTATTAAGAAGGTAGGGGAAAGAGCTTATAAGCTTAAACTCCCCTTTTCCTAGAAAATTCACCTAGTATTCCATGTCTCTAAGCTCAAACCTTACCGAGAATCAACCAGTTTCCTGTGAATACCTGCCCATAACGTAGAAGGGGATAATAGTGAGCAATACTACTTTGTTAGGGAAATTACTAAGGTCTAGTGAGATCGAAGGTCCAAGAAACTCTAATACTTCATTCTTTATGAGGGATACTCTAATGACAAGGGCTCATGGGACACTGAGAAAAACCTCTTAGTAAACAGTAAATCCATAGAGGAATTGGTTAACTATCACTGATACTATCCAAATGCTGAAGAGCGAGGCATAGAAGAAGAGGATACTCTACTACACAAGCGAAGAAGAAGGAACTGAGTGAGTAACCCTTCCTTCTGTTAAGGTTGATGATGAATACTCTAGGAGTTGGATATAGCACTGTGCTAGGATGCTCAGCCTAAGCAGGTCTCCCTCTTATAACCTAGAGATTACTCATCCTCTCACCTGATCCTAGGGATACTCCTACCTATCTCTATTGATGAACCTCTACTAACCTGTTGACTATTGTACATGGGGACCATGCACCTTAAGGGGGGAGTCATGTTATATATGACTGTACCAACTAGTCTACCTAGGTACTAGGACATATGCAGACACTGTTCTAAGTCAACTATAAGGTATGTCAGAACCCATGATCACTCTATAAGCCATAGAACCATGTGATAAGTGTTGTCGCCACTGAGCTCTGACTAAGTGAGGTAAGGCATTGACAATATGATATACATGAGATTAGACATATGTGATCAATAACAGGACTCATCACTCTGATCTCATTGTAATATACTGATTGGTCACATCATTGGGGTACAGGAGTTGGGGAGTCTATTCTCTGAAAAGTCCTAAATGATCATACTAAACATTTCTTCAATTCTCTAATTATGAAACTAATCTCCTCTACAGAATCGTGAAATAATAAGGGAATGCAATAAAATATTTCTATGGGGTTTATTTCATTTGTAAAGTTTCTCTGTATCTACTCAGTCAGAAATAGGTATTTAAGAGAGAGCAGATGAGTGATGTGTTTTGTGCCATATGAAGGGTTACTCTGACGGCACTTAGCGATGTATCGCTCCCTTTCTTAATTATGCCATTTAATTAAGTTTGCCAAAAGCTACCTGCTAGACAGTGTGACCAATGGAAAAGAGTTTCAGTGATGTGTTTTGTTTTTTCTTCTCTCTCTAGCCATCATATCAAGTCTTGCACCATCTTTAAGCGTTAAGAATATATTTTGCTATATCTTTGATAAATCTTCTATCTTCCCTTAACTCCTTGATAAAGTTAGAAAACATAAGCAGTTATAACTTGCCAGTTGAGAAATCTAAGTTCACTCAGTAATACCCTTTTACGAAGATTCTTATGTGTATACCTGTATCTACATCCTCAATGAGTCTCCTGTTACAGTACTGGTCTATATATTTTTATGTTTTTCCTATTACTATTATTTTACATCCTATTTTATATAGTTCTAGTCCATCCTCACCCCCTGAAATATATTACTTGTAATTATGTTCCCTAGGTCACTATTATATAGACAGGTTAGGTGCACTCAATCAAGAGCAAGCCATAGTCATATATATAGGAGTAATACTTAATAAGTACCATCAGGGTAACCTTCATACAGCTGCATAATCTATCACTCACAATGAGATTCTATAGTACCTTGAATGCTTATAGAACTATTATATATACACAGATTGAACTGAAAATACATAGGCCTATCAGGGTAACCTTAATACAGCCCCATAATACATCACTCATATGAGATTCCCTAGTACCTTGAATGCTTATAGAACTAGTATATATATATAGATTGAACTATAAATGTATAGGCCTATAATATATTACTTGCTATTATGTTCCCTTAGTTAATATTATATGCATATGTCAGGTATACTCAATTAAGAGCAAGGCCATAGTCATATATATAGGACTAATACTTGATAAGTGCTATAAGGGTAACCTTCATATAGCCCATAATATATCACTTGTCTACTCCCTCTTAAATACCTAATTCTAGGAGATAGAAGACTGCATGAAGAGCTTAGTGAATTCGCTAATAGGAGCTATGGTTATAGCAGTACACCAATGATGGACAACTCCTTCATTAGCTAGGGTATCCACCTACTTAAGCAGCCTACCACCGACAGCTTCAGAGTTAGCATAAAAGTCATTGTCCTAAATCAATTTTAATGCTGAGGCTATTCAGACCCATAGAGTTAAAAGAGGGTTCTTGCATTTGAAGGAAGGAAATCCTATAAGAATAGCCCAGTCATATTCGACCTGTGGTTCATGATCTTGAAACCACTTAATAGGAAGATAGATGTCCATAAGTAGAGGCATAGGACCAACATTGAAATCAATAAGGGAGTGATGGTTGAGGACCTACATTCGTATCTTATAAGTATACTACTACCCCTACCTGCAGGAACCATCATAGGTGAAGATGTTGATTGTGTGGGACCTTTTCTTCTTAGGGACAGGCAGCATATCTGAAATTATACCACCTGTGGCTCCATTATCCAACTTGGCTGTAGCTGTGATCATGTGTACTTATAGACCCTCAGTTGTATGCATTTTCCAGCAAAGTATCACTGGAACCATAATATACCTACCTTAGGTAGGGCCTTCTTTAGAGGAATTGATAGTTGACATGGTGGTAGCAGCAAATACATTCCCTGATCTCTCCTGGGAAACATATGGCCAGAGCTCAATGTATGACTAGTCTGTAAGGAGGTTATTTTCGCAAATGTAGGAGTTAGAAAGACAGGCCATTGAGGACTCAAAATAAAAGGGGTATAAATAATAGTAAAGAATGGTAGTCTGGTATACAGCCAGTGAATTTTGACCTAGTACAGGTCCTCCTCAGGTAGAACTTCCAAGGAAGCGAAAATACAACCTCTAATCAATGCCTCTAGGATAAGAACGAAAATAATATATAAGGGAATCATAATAGTTGTAAGGGACAGCAGGTCATAACTTATAACTTACAGGTATAATGAATTATATTACCCTCAATACAGTTAGGCCTACCTACTGAGAATAGAACAATGGTTCTGAACACTATCTCCTTAGTAAGGAAAGCACAAAGGAAACTTCAATCAATGGATTTTAAAGAAATTTTATCTAAAGAAAAGAGTAATACATCAAACTAACTAGGTCTTTAAGGGAACAAATGGAATAAAAACAAAGAGGTGGCATAGGATACTACTAGGAAAAGAGGGTAACTTACACTATAGGGATATTATCCCTATCCTTCCAGTCATCTGGGAGGTCGACTACTCAGAAGGCTACAAATGTCTTCTACTGCTTTGATTAGTAGGAGTTTCTATCATCTTCTGCCTTCCTTGAGTAGAAGGTATTTTAACTGTAGAGATTGAGAACTTCCTCATGGAATAGCAGTACTCAACACTATAGTGTTTGGATAAGCAGCGAAGAAAGGCTTGATTCTTCTTAGCCTACTCCTTCTCTTCCTCAGTAAGTTGTGGAAGATTCCCCTTGTCCTAAGAAGCTAATCTAGAGGGACAATTGTCTTAGGTTCTCTTTGGCTTAGAAGCAGCAGGTTGAGTAGAGATATACTTAGTCGATGCATGTACCTTATAGGACTCCCAGATGGCCAC
Organism: Phymatotrichopsis omnivora; assembly: GCA_016880775.1. Lineage (NCBI taxonomy): Eukaryota > Fungi > Ascomycota > Pezizomycetes > Pezizales > Rhizinaceae > Phymatotrichopsis > Phymatotrichopsis omnivora. The sequence goes on along the minus strand of JABYPW010000264.1, from coordinate 9,974 downwards.
CTAGGCATCCTCCATTTCTAGGCCTACTTGTACAACTTAGGACAACAATTTAGTGGCAGGGGTATCATGTTATGTCTAGGCTGCCATTACCACCTGTAGATCTTCCTTAAGGCCATTCTCTACCTAAAATTAGAAAGCCTGTTGGTCGTAACTAGCCCCTTAGTTTAAGGCTTCTATATGGGTGAGGTAGAAGAGGATCTCCTTAGTTTGCTGGGCACTAATGATCTGCTATATAGCCTAAGACTTAGTGGTAAAGGCTCCAAAGTAGGTTTTCACTACCTCAGTAAAATCCTCCTAAATAGTGTTGGTTCGGGTGCACTGCTGAGCATTAGCTCACTACCAGACTAAGGCCATACCTATCATGTACATTGACATAAACCTAGTCTTGATCCAGTTGTAGGGGAAGGCAAGTAATGGGAGGGTAAAGTAGTTCTTGCACTAGTCAATGAACTTTATTATTTCCTCAGCCTTCCCTAAGAATTTTTCTGGATTAGTGGGATTATGACTATGGAAATAAGCTATAGTCAAGGCTAGCAGAGCCAGGGTCGATCTGTTTGAGGGAGGTGCTGGTGGGGCAGTTTGCTACAGGGCCTCTTACATAATCCAGATATTGTCACTCTCCTAAAGGGGATAAGGAGAGGCTTCCTATGGAGGAGGTGCAAAAGAGGCATAGATATATGGTCTCTAGGCCCTGGAAGGTCCCACATTAGTGGAATTGGCTACGGGAGGAGGAGGAGAGTCATAAGGGAGAGGGGCAAAGGAGGGAATAGGAGACCTGGGCCTTGGAGGAGCTATATTAAGTTAGGACCTTCCTTTGTCAAGGTTAATCACATCATCCCTTGGCTAAGTAGAAGGTGGAGAGTTAACAGAGCTATATCTCTCCTTGTACATATAGTATTATTCCTTCCAGTACCTGGTGTCATCATTTGCCTTCATGAGATCCTCCCTTAAATTAGTGACATATTCTTTCCTCAAAGTAGAATAGGAGGAGAGAAATTCATTCTCTGCTTTAAGCTTCAGAGCCTCCTGCTCTGGCTCACTAAGTCTAGCCTAGAGCACTACTTTTGTCTACTTTAGGACTTCTACCCTGGCATTGGCCTCTGTGACCTAAGTCATCAGGGTAGCAATTTACTTATTAGGAGAAGCCAGTAGATTGAGGGCTTGGTTAGCTAACTACTTCTTCAGCTCCATAATCTAGGTGTTAAGCTAATTAACTACCTACTGATGGGCATTGTTTAGGGTATTGGTGTAGTTGGTCTCCCTTTGAGAGAAGTTGGCCTACTCCTTCTAGATCTGCTCAACATTAGACATGAGTAACTTTGTCATAGTAGGGGGGAAGGCTATAGACATCTTATGGAGTGGCTTGCTGATCTGTCTACATAAGGCAATCATGGTATACATGATTGTAGCCATATTATCCCTTTGTTTTGGTAAATTCTTTCTCTATATATTAGAGGGCCTGTTTGAAGGGCTCTTCCCCTAGAAATTCCCTAGCTGAGTGGAGGGTCTACACTGTAGGGGTAAATTCATCCACTATGACTTTCTGATACTTGTTGGTGTAGGCTAACTCTACTAGCTTGAGGTCGATAGTGGCCTCTTTATGCATAGAGACATTAGAGGCTATATAGATATAGTCTAAACTGTTTAGGCTAAAGTTAGTGAGCTATGTACCTACAATGAGAGTAAGAGAGGATAGATTAGGCATTGGGATATTGGAAGAGAAAGCTATCTTCTATAAAGAATATAGTGTGATGGATCACCCTATATAGAATATATATGTTTCGGTAAAGATACCTCAAGTATACTTTGTAAACATTACTGAGTGAACTCAGATATCTCTACTAAACAAAAGCTCCACTAAAAAGATATCTTTCCTATAAATTTAGGGTAGACTTCAGAAGAGAAGAGAGAAGAAAAAATATATTCTTCAAAGCTCAAAGAACACTTTCACAATAGTGATTGCAATATGAGATAAGAAGCTATATGCTGAAAAAGGAAGGAAGGAAAAGACAAAGACCTAGAAAAGATGCACACTTATATACCACTTCCTTTTCCTGATATTACAAAGAGATAACAAATGAAATTGAAATATAGAGAACTAATTCACAATATAGACTACCCTTTAATTCCTAATCGCTGAAACCTATAGAAGAGTCTGGAAAGGATAGGATAGGATTAGTACTTGATTTGACTATGATTGCCTAATACTCTCACAGGCCTCACTCCTATTCAGTACTAGTCTCTCATGATATGAGTCTGATTGCTTGATCATAACCTCATAGCTAACTGTGTAACGGATCACCCTATATGATTTGTATATGACTCGGTAAGGATACCTCAGGCACGCTTCACAAATGCTACTGAGTAAACTCCGATATCTTGGCTAAACAAAAGCTCAACTGGAAGATATCTTTCCTATGGTGAACAGGGTAGACTTCAGAAGTAGAAGACAATAAAGATGAATATATTCTTTAAGGCTTGAAGATAACTCAAAGGCTTTCACAATGGTGATCGCAGAGAAGACTATGTAGCTAACGCTAAAGAAGGAAGGAAGGAAAGAAGACAAGACAAAACAACTACGTGCTTATATATCCCAACCTTTACCTGAGCTGACAAATAGATGACAAGGAAAATAGAAACACAAAGAACTAAGACCCGTTCTAGACCATCTCCTGATTCCTAACCACCGATGCCTGTAGAAGAGTCTGGAAAGGACAGGACGCCATTAGTACTTGATTTGACTATGATCGCCTATCACCCTCTTGGGCCTCACTCCTGATTTGTGATAGTCTCTCGTGATACGAGTCCGATCGCCTGATCATGACCTCATGGCTGACTAGGCCAATGTCGTATCATGCCGATAGCCGATCACGTGCCTGTGGGGCTGACTTCCCACGCTTAGTCAAGGCTAATGGCAAAGCCACACCATGCCATGCCATGCCACAAGGTCAAGTGACAGAGGATCGTCTCCAGAGCGCTTAACACAATGGTGAAGGGTAGAGACAGTATACTCACATGTTGACAATCTAAGCATAACATCCATCATAGCGCATCATCCAGGTACCTTGACACTGACTTATCTTGTCCTCCCTCGTACCTTGACACTGACCACTACCAGTGTTCATAACAAAATAAGCCAATGTTATATCATGTTATTATATAACTATATGGTAGCTATAGGGCTGACTTCCCTTACTTAGTTGGAGGTAATGGCAAAGCCACACTATGCTATACTATGCTTTAAGGTCATGTGATAGAGGATCGTACTCCAAAGCACTTAACACAATGGTGAAGGATAGAGACGGCATACTCATATGTTGACAATATAAGTATAACCTCTATTATAGTGTAGGTAAGGTGTATTTAGGACGACCACTACCAGTATTCATAACAGTTTAGTTGTTTACATTTCTTTTCTTTTTTCCTTTTGTAAAGGTATAGGGTAGTTAGAAAAGGTATATTCCTTTTTTCTTCTTTACTTTATTTTACTCTACATTTTTCTTCATAAGAGTGTATTACCTAGTTCTTATAAGGTTCACCTCACTAGGGATATCAGATAGGAGGGCTTTTTCATAGGACCATTTGTTGTGCTTTTATTACTGTACTTGCATTACTTTGTGTATTTATTTTTTGATCTTCTTCCTTTATTCATTTTAGTTTGGAGGAGAATAGGTACCATGCTATAATTATTGACTGCATGCAGACATGCCTAGGTAGCTATAGAAGAAGTCGAGCAGTTACCAAAATAGAAATAAGTAATCATCATCATCTTTGTCTCTTCCTTCCTCTCCTCTTTAGCTTTAAGACTAGCTTTGAGTCTTAAGAATATTTTCACCTTATCTTTGTGACTTTACTTCTTTATATTCTATCTCTTAGTAGATGTAGGAAAGTTCTTATATAGTTAAGAAGAATAAGTTAAGATATATAAGTTCACTTAATAATACTTATAGCTTCATACCTGTGAGGACTTTACCAAGATAATTTTACCTCTTAAGATACATACCATTAATAGTTACCCTGACAGCAGTTAGTGAATGAAGGTATACACCTGATAGTCCTACAATGTGTAAGTATATCCTTGTACCTAATCAAATATACAGAGCCTATCTACATTTTAAGTGATCAAAATGGGAAGTTTATATCAGATATACTGGAGTAAAATAAAATAAATTTCCTGATAGTATAGTTTTACATCTATACTAGAGTGGAATCAAATTTCTACTCTACTATAGTACATCCTTATATAGCATACCTTCTCAAACCTAATGCACTTGATCATAATGACCCATACTTTACTACCATTATTTTTGAGGTTCACTATAATGATACTTCTGCTATAGCCTAAAAAGGACTGTTCCTCTATAGCTCAAATTGTACAGTTCATATCATATAGTATCCCTTATCTATTTTACAATAGAATAAATGCTTAAAACATGGCTACCCCTAAATTAGATGTAATAAAATCAACAACATCTGCTATATATATAGAAGTGTAGGCTAGATAGCTAAGTTCTGCTACTCTATTTACAAAGATAATAACATTCCCTATTCTATAACTAAGGGGGGTAGAATTTCATTTTATTCTTAATAACCCTAAAGGGGTCATCTAAAAAAGAATATCCACTTATAGCTATACTAGCTAAGGTTTCTATTTTCTGACTAAGGGATAAAAGCACCATAAGACCTACCTAGAGTATACCCTGAAATGTGGTATCTATGGAGGTGCTTACACTGCTAACTACTAGGAATGTCTAACAAGATAACAATAATATGAACTCTACTAAGAGGTGTATACTTATACTTAAAAGATAGTAACTGTAAAAGATGCTCCTGTTAATGTATTGCTTCTTGATGCTTTCCTCCTTTGTACTATTCATTCTATTACTTCTTACTTTCTTCTTACTTATCTTCCTTATACTGTATAGTTTTTCACTTACCTTCTTTTCCTCTCTGCTTTCTTTCTCTTTACTTACTTAAGCTTTAAGGCCTGTATGGTGGAATCAGCACTTGTATTCTTCTCTTCTATTTTGATTTTAGATATAGTATTTTTGTGCTTTTACTTTTGTTTGCTTTAGGGGATATAGTAGAGGTATAAGTTTTGTCATACTATAATCATAGAGGTTGTATGTAGAGATTGTACCTAGAAACAATACAACATGAAGTAAACGAAACAAAAAAAAAAAAATACAATCTATTTTCTCAGCTTATAATTTAGAATTTTTATATTATAGTACTTATATAAACTTGGTAATATTTACAAGGGGTTTGTTTAGGAGAGTTATCTACATAGGATAAGATAACTAGAGTTTAATTGATATTAACTGGAAAGTCCTCTCCTAGTTTCTCATTCTGTTTTTCCTAATGAATAATGTCAGTCTTAGGGGTAAAAAGGCTACGTTTATAGGCCTAGCTTATTGTTTGATGCATTAGTATTATATTTAGATTTTGGAGGAGTTTTCACTATAACTCTTCAAGTAAAGTATATTTAAGATATTGTCTATAAAGCTGCTCCTCCAGGCATTTGTGGAGGCATGCTATAGTATCTGTTGTATCCCCTACACTATACCTTACTAATACATTTGCTGGTACTGCTGTCACTATGACTAAGAGTGGATAAGGCTTTTTTGAAATTAGGTTTATTTTACATGTAAGGTATGATGCTGATGATGATTATTCGCTTTTCCCCTTGGTACACTATAGGATTTGGATTCCTATCGGTCACTATTGTATGGACAGGGCGTGTGCACTCAATTAAGAGCAAAGACATAGTCGCATACATAGGAGCGTCAGGACGTACCTTCATCCGCTCAGCACTGTCAGGGTAACCTTCATACAGCCCTTGGTACACTATACTATAGCAGGACGCATACATCCTTTGAATCGGATACTCGGGGTTAGAAGAGATGCCCTTTGAATCGGATAAGAGCTAACTATGTATAGGAGCATCAGGAAGTTCCTTCACATGCTTGTGAGATATGCTCCTTCTACATTAAACATAGGCGGACCCATTTAGCCAACATCGGGAACCGGTATGTATAAGGCAATAGTCAGCCAAAACTAATCTGCATCATACATACTGCTTCACAATTGTGGATTAAATTGAACAGCTTCTGTTCGTCTAGTTTGCCTCTGTTTGGTATTTATGTATAGGTTTAGGTGCACTGTCATTGTAACAGGAGTTACTCGCTCTGTTCAATGCTAAGCCGGCTTCTGCTGCCTTCATTGTCTTCTTCATATTTTCTCCCCCCCTTGCAACTCCATCTTCATTTTTCTAACTCCTCCATTCTTCTCCCATGTTCTATGGCCTGACATTGCCACTTTGACTTCCGCAGTCAACTGCTATTATATAGCTTGCGGCTACTCTCAAAATAACAGTAGTTGTGACCACAGGGCTCACGAGAGGACACGCGCTTGGTATAGCATTACCCGTATAAGAGAATATGGCAGCAGGCAGGAGTGAAGCTGCAAAAGCTATCGCAAGTGGGTTAAGGGCTGGGTATAATTTAAAGGTTGTGACGGCGGCGAAATGCAAGTGAAGGAGGTTTGAACGGCATAGGGTCCGCATGCACACTAGATCTACAAGAGTATCGGGAGTGGTGAATATAATCGTAGTTAGACGAACAGAAGTCATTGTGCGCGTGTGAAATCGATTCGCAGTCGAGGTAACTGCTGGGGGGAATTCGAATTGCACGTTCATAATTTGAGTCTTTTCTTGTGGCTTGAAAATGTATGTTTCACGGTTGAAATCGATGTAGAATTTGGGTATCGTCCTGTATTGCGGCTAGGAAGTGGTGCAGCAAATTCAAACCCTTTGGTATTACGACCTCACGCGCGTATAGCTACTCCGCCCTCGGTACAGTTTACCAACGGTAGGCGTCAAATTACATATCCAAAGTGGGTGTTATGAAGAACTCAAGCCAGAAGGAGTTTTTTTTTGCGACAATGTCCCAACCATCCTTACTTACCTTCATTCCCACAATTCGTTTTGAACACTCTAATCTATCTCAATTGCCGGTATACTAACTGGAAATTCCGCTAAACGATTTCTTAACCTTTCTGGACCCTTCATTTTAACCCATTTACGAAAACTCATAGAATCAACTCTCAAACGCCGTCTTTGTTTATACCACTATTTTGTTCTCTCAAATATTTTACTGTTACTCCTCCCTACCCATCCTCGTAATCAACCCCTCCTCCAAAGTCCCCGAAACCCGTCCCGCAATCCTCCCCAATTCCCCTTCCTCCTTCCTCAGCCCTTCCAACCCTACTCTCAGCGCACCCAAAGCCCCTTTTCCGGGCCCATCCAGCAAATACCTCCGTCTCGCATCCAAATCCTCCGGTTCCTCTACAACTCCCGCAACCCCACTAATACCAACGTTACTCCTGACCACAGTAGAAAATAAATTCAAATATGCATACGCGTTCGATCTGCTCGGCAACATATGGTAGCCGGTGCTCCAATGCGGTAGCGCTATCTCCTCTTCCCCAGCATTTTCTTCCTCTTTGTAGTCGATAATACCAGCAGAAATATAGTCCTTCAACACCGCTAGATGCTGGGAAATAACCTTCCGGTCTTTTCCTTGTGGTACATTGACCTTTCCGGCTTCTCCAGGACCACTTCCTCCCCAGCCTAGAAGCCCAATTAGGCCCCAGAGTCCCTTACCCCAGCCTCCTGCACAAAACACTTCTTCAGGTGCGACGGATAAGATCCAGGATAAGAATTTTGTCGAGTCTCCACGAACATCCTCCGAGATGTGTGTCATTGCGGAATTTACGTAGAGCATTACCTTCCCAGCATGCATTTTGACCTGGTCCTCTGGAAGGGTTTTGAGAAGTGTTAACAATTGGGATCGAACGGAGGATGTAGAGTCTAGGATTAATGGCATCAAAGCTAGGATTAGAGTTGCGGTTGCGGGGATAGCGGTAGAGGCCGTTGCGGAGGAGGAAACTCCCTCTCGCGGAAAGGAAAGGGCCCTGGGAAGGTGCGTGGTGAGGTAGGAAAGGGATTCTTTGCGCGTGCTAGCGGAATGGTGTTTTAATAGTGAGAGGTGGTGAAAGAAGAGGTAGGAGATTGTTGGGGCGCTGGTGTGGAGAGATTGTGAGGCAAGGGCAATCGCTGGGGTGTGTTAGTCTCGAGGAAGATGCAGTTGGGGAGGTTGGAAAGGACCTTTGGCTTTAAAGGAGGTGTTGGTGAAGTTTGACGCTTTGGGCTTGGTTTTGCCGACTTTGAGTTTTGGCTTCTGGAAGATGGAAAGTTAGTGTTTGTGATGTGTATACGGGAGATAGAGCTTACAGCAAAGTCCTTGGCCCTTTCCTTCTTCTTTTTGTTGCTGGAACCCATTGCGGCCGCGGTGGAGTCGTTTTTAGAGCAACCTCTCGGATGTGTGGCACAAAACGTTCTCGTAGGAAACTGTACCAGGACGACGGGGCTCAAAATGTCTTGGCGCTCAAGACATATATGTACTTGACCTCATTGCTCCCCCGATTGCCCAGGCACCAAAACAAGCTGATGAGCTCCCCCGCCAAATAAGCCTTCATATACCCACTCCAACTGTTTCCACAATGGCTACCCCGGCTCCCACCCTGGTATGCTCCATTTCTTTTTCTTCATCGCACAAACTCACAGTATAGCGCCCCAGAGTGAAGATGAACTCACAGCGCTCCTGTCCCGGTTGTCGCAAAAACAATCGGTTCAATCGCTTCTGATCTTGGACCGTGCTACCGGAGCTATAATACGCACCTCCGGCTCGATTGCTTCGAGTCGCAACTCGGAAACGCTGGTGAGTGAGTATGCAGGGATGGTTTGGAAGCTTGTCAAATCAGCGGAAGAAATGGTTACGGGAATGGAAGAAGACGTATGTTTCGCTTCATCGCTTTGGGGGTCGAAGGTGAACAGTCTGTCGGAGAGCTAACCGGAAATGTATTTGCAGGATGATTTACGGTTGCTAAGGGTCAGGACTAAACGACACGAGCTCGTTATCGTACCCGGTACGCTTTCCCGTTCACCGGAATCATTGATGCGGACGCTGATGAAGATGGAAATCGCAGATCCGAAATTCATAATGATCGTCTTTCATGATACTCCCCCAACGGCCTGATAACCTTCATAGATGGCGGCAGTTAGATATGGCAGAGATGCATGAATGATAGGCGTTCGGAAGGCGTTTTGTTTGTTAGAAGTGCACATTGTTCGTATTAGACTTACAGATGGGTTTTTGATCGAGCGTGCGAAGTTAATACACACCTTTCAACCGAAGCTATTTTTATAATCTGCAATGGAAGCGAATATTACGAGATTTATGCAGCTCCGCCATTGGGACAGGAGGTTTCACTCTGAAACTACGGCAGAGATGTGGGTCAGAAGGGTATATAGCAGTGCTCGGCTTTCAATAGGAAGCCATTCACGAGCTGTATTCGACGAATTACGTCCATTATTCAATTGGGGTTGAAGTGATACACAATTGATCAAAAATCTTCGTTCCTCGGTCTGCATTGCTTGCGTCGAACGGCAGGCCATGCGCGAGCGGGCGAAAATAAAATTAAGGGAAAAAAAAAAAAAAAAAAAAAAAACAATTACCGTCACCATCAAGTGACATTTACAAGTCAATTCCTTTGCTCTCCGTTCTGCTATCAAGGTGCAGAAACTGGTTTCGAGTTTTTTTGTATATTATTTAAGCTGAACTTAGCTTTATACACTCCAACAGCTGTAACACATCAATTCTTATCTCGCCGTTACAACCAACGGCAACCTTATGCATTACCCTTATGACAAGATATGACCAGATATAATATGTAAGTGGAAAGTTACAAGGATTAGCTATGAAGTAAACTAGTCGATAACTCTCGCGCTGCTTCAGGGTGCAGTTCTATCTCATGTAAATTTAATCTCTATTATGTGTATGAAAAAAGTCCTAAATCCCATTAAAATTCCAAAAACACAGAAAAGTACTAAAACAAAGGGGAGGGGAGGAGAA
>JABYPW010000263.1:0-30692 GCA_016880775.1 Phymatotrichopsis omnivora | reverse complement strand
GGCGGGGGGCGGGGGCGGAGGGCGTAGGAGCTGGCGAGCGTTTTTCGGGGGTGAGGAAGAGCGTTTTTCGGGGGTGAGGAAAAGCGATGGTGATTTTGTGGTGTGCGTTACTAAGCATGGGATTTGACAGACTTTTGCAAGCGACTATAACCGCCGAGAGACATGTTCAGTGTTTCTCTCTAAGCAACTGCAACGGCTACGACAGGCGCGGAGTTGCGTTTCATGGGAAGCCACCCGTGTGATCACCCATGAATATACCAAAACTTTTAAAAGTACTAGTACAACTTATTCTTTTGTTATGATGGTAAATGCAACATATCATGTCTGCACTGCTTTATGTTCATTACATTAGAGCAATACTCTAGGTCATTTTCTAATTTTTAAAACCCAGCGGTAAAGGACCTTTATCGAGGTCGACTCACTTCTTTAACGCGCTCACTGCACTTCTCTCCTAAGTACTTGAAAACTTGACAGCAGTTTGATGCTAAGGGTAGATATAAATACATGTCTTTGAATAAGAGAATGGTTTTGACTGATAAGGGAAAAACCAGCGCGGTTCGCGTTCGGCGTTTCTCTTGCTTGGAGGTGCATCGTTCATTGTCACTTATTGCCGTTTCAAAAACAATTATCACTTTCGCAGGTTCACCTCGCCAAGGAAAAAAAAAAAAAAAATCATGCGGTAAGGCCTCTGTAAAGAATGTAACTGCCAGAGGTTTAGGATACGACTGAATTTAATCCAAATGGGTATATTCAAATTGTCGCGTTACATTCTTTACATTGGCCTGTGCCCAATTTTTTTTTTCTTTTTTCTTTTTTCTTTACGCTTGAGAAGTGAACCGAGAGTGAGAGTCGTTTTTGAAACGGTAAGAGATGTTTTCTACTCAGGTGTTGGGTGCTAGCCTTCGGATTACATATAAAACGAAAGTAGAGCATGCGGGGGTTTAATGGGTTTTGGAATATATGGATGCACTTCAATACGTATTTTTTCGAGCATTTGTGTAGAGTACATGTATGTACTTATACATACTTGATATCGCAATCGTAAGCCCGCTCTGCGACAAGAGGTGCAAGGGACTCCGCTTTCACACAGGTCTTCCGAGAAATTCCGGTTCTCAACCACACGGCGAGTTATCATTACTCCGTGAGCCCTGGCGGCAACTACAAGGTGCAAGAATACGACCGGGATCCTCCTTTGCGCTCACACCTGGAAATTTCACTGGGGGATAGATTTCATAACGGCGACGTTTGTAAGCTCGCTTTTTACACGTAAGAGCAGGGACATTTCAGTCGGCAGCCGTTCAAATAGTAATTCTCAAATACAGACCTCTGTACATGGAACATGCATTCCCACACAACGGATTTGAGATGAAGAGATGCGGGATCGGGGTATTTCACGTGGAGATCGGAACGTAATCCCGAGCGACGTTTCCAGCGGACGGGAACAAAGAGAAGAAAAGACGAAACTAGTAGTTTACATGTGCTTTCCATGTACGTGTACTCCACTGCATATACCACTCTACAATAGCACGAGAAGCGGCGAGGATGGGCGCGGGGTAGGCGCCGTACATATGTGTGCAGGCTGATGAGGAGCGGCGAGAGGTGGCAGTGAATTTAGAGGTGAGGGATGAAATGGAGGCGTTTGTGCTCGTACACCTGGGCAGGCACGGGATCTATATGTAGATAACATGGTAGCTTGGTAATGCCAGCAGGTGAGTGCTTTGTGATGATCAACGGGAGTTGCTCTATCTTGACATCCGCAGAAGGAAAAAATACCTCCCTCACCGCATCCTCCATCTCAGGTATATATACTCGATTATATTTTCGTATTAATTGGTCCAGCATGACATCCTCCGTGGAAATGAAAACATCGCATGCCTGGCAGCCACACTGAGGCTCAGCACCGGAACAGGAACATACTTTTGTTAGGTACGTCACCATCCCTAAGGGGGTAAGGGCTTTGTCCGTTCTACTCTAGGACTAGGGTGACCGGCAAGGGGCCATATGATACTTATTCCAGACCGAGTGCCATGGTGGCCCATTTCTGGTAGGGAGCACAAAGCTGTTTTCCTTAGTCTGGTCGACTCAACAGCTGTTTCATGGGGACCAAGCTGGCCTCTTTCACGCAGCTATAATAGCATTCGCTCGTGCAAGTTCGGTGGTGCGCCGGATCACGATTACTCATCCCTCAGTGTCATCATTGTCGATGTAGGCCGTCATTTCAAATTCGGTAACTATCTAAAGCACTCCGAGGGGGTATATCTATGAGTAACAAAGAGAAAAGCGGCCAGGGGCACTCTCTCTGGAGTCTGAATGCAAATGTAGCGCAGATGACTCCGAGGAAAGAGGGTACACGTCCTCAAGCTCTTCGTGTTTGTCTGTGCACATTGTTTTAGGAGCTTTCCCTCCCCCAACACGAACCAGGTGCCTATCGGGCCTGCCCTCCTGCTTCCCCCCCCTTCAAGAATTCCTTGAATAAGCACCAGAAGCTTCTTTCTATAAAGCCGCCCCCTCATCCAGCGTCTCCCTTCCTCCCCCTTCCCCCAACATATCGCCATATCGTCACTCTATTGACTTATCCTCCCCTATAGAGTTCGAAATCCTATCTGGAAGTCTATAGCTACGTGCGGCCATATCATCCCTTCCACGTCTTTGTCCACTCCCAAGCTTTTTTAAACTCCATAGCTTCATCTCCAAGCTCTCTCTGTAGCACTCGCGACCACATTAATACCTAAATCAACCTCCATCATGCCTTCCCGCGCCGTCGATAATAGCTTCCCCCTTAACGGTGACCTCAGAAGCTCGGCCGTGGAGAAACGCCGCAGTAAGGAGGTAGATTCCCTCAACCTATCCAAGCTCTCTTCTGTATTTATAGTTGCTAAGTTTCCGTGCAGCGTCGTGTCAAGTACCGAAACGTTAATGTCGGCCTCATTGGAGCTCCTGTGAATGTCTTTAGCTTGGACGATCCCAAACTTGACAGCCAAGGGAAAGTGGTAACATGGAACGATCGTAATAAGTAGGTACCGCTTTTTGCCAACACAATTTTCATCATTTGCACCCTGAAAACAACTGCTTCGTGACTCAACCTTCTGCCCTCCCATTGTTTCTGCCGGCAAAACAAGCGCTGACTCATAGACCCAGGTACAAGATGCAAGACGGTCCAGCATGGTACCGCTTCTGCCACTGTCACTCATGCCGACGATTTACCGGTGAACGTATGAGGAAGAAGAAGTGCATGTTCATGGCTGAGTTCCAAAACGAGGTCTACAGTGCTCGAGTAGATCCTCTGACCCCGACGGGCGATGACATGGATTGCTGGAACGAGCCCTCCGACGACGATAGTTTCGTTGCCGGTATCGCTTATTCATACGACCGCACAAGGGCTCCCACAACGGGCGCGGACACGTTGAGCTATGCTGTAACCGAGGCTGTCAAAAAGTTCCAGAGCAAAGAGCTGGCGAAGTTGATCAAGAACGAGTACGAAGTAGTCGAGCTTAGCGATTCCGAGGAAGAGTTCGAGTTGATCTAAGGCTCTTCATTTCTGGAATATCATGACTGCAGTATAAGTGGCGGCGGTGCTCGGCCCGCCTGACCTATTTTGATATTTAATGCCTCTTGTAATCGGTTTAGATCTTTTCATCACACAGCATCCTTGCCATTTTCTTTCGGAGGCTCACGATTTTTTTTTTTTTTTTTTTTTTTTTTCGGCTGAAGAATCTTGCTTTCGTTGTTTCTTTCGTGCCTTTGTCTTGTGCTGTTATTGCTTTGCGTTCCCGTCTGTTCCGTCGAACACTTTTGCTGTAATTGCCAGCGTTTTGTTTCCTTTTTCTGGCGGGGGGCTTTGGTGATACACTGGTTATGTTTCGATGGCGCGATGCTAGAAGGTCTGGTTGGGAGGGTGAACATGAAGGGTGGCTTCATCCTAGGAAGGGGGTTCTTGTTAGACGTGTACTCTATATTTTTGTAATGTGTGGGTGCGTGTTTTTGTGCGTTCCTAAATAGGCGAGAGCAGTCCTAAGCTTGATGCCACGTTTTGCCCTGATAGAAATATATTTTGACAATCTTTCGGACTGTCGCCAATATGGAAGAAAGTGATAAGGTGTCCACTATCTGTGAATCTAATTATCGTAGCTGAGTTACAGGAAGTCACCAAGCTGGTTTTTCCCGTCGGAGGATTTTTGTATGCGGAAATAGGCTAACAAACTGGGTAACGAAAGGATGTATGTATACGGATCGGGAGAGGAAACAGAGATTTAAAAACTATTAAGCGTATATTTTTTCCTTGTCCGAAAGTCATGAAGGGAAAACTGGCTCTGCGTACGACTTCACGAATTCTCCCAGTTGAGGCTCAACTGTTAATCTCAAGTGGGAAGCTTGGCATTTAACTTCCAGCCCTCTCCAGCACCTCTTGCTACACACCTGCACATCTACAAACAAAAATGCGAACCATACCACAATTTCTCTTCCCCTTTCTGTTCTTCATTTGGGTATTTTGCTCTGCCGTAAAGGCAGAGGATTTTGCGGATGCTCCGGTAGATACACACTCCATAATGCTCTACCGGTGGCCCCTGATTGCCAGCTCTCCGATGCCTTGGACAACTGTGAAATACAACCCGCGGATCGGGAAAGCAAGTCTCGGCACCGTAGATAATTCCGGAGAAGTAGGGGAGGATGAGCTTGTGAGAGTTGGAGTGTGGGATGGGAAGGAAGGTGGGAGATGGTTTGGAAGTGTTGTGTCGGAGGTGAGTTTTTGTTCCGGATTATTAAACGGCATAGAAAGGCCGGAAGTGCCATTGAAGAAACTGTAGCTGATGGGAATGGCGCATAGAAAATATTGAGGAAGGACCCACGGCTGGTTTTGAGACTAGACGAGAAGGGCGATGTGTGGCATGTTGAAATACGACAAGGCGATTCGGTATGTTTACTGGTGGAATGTTTGGTTACTTTTCCTCCGGTTTATAATTTCGAGGGAATGAAGTGCTTCTATGAGGCTAACGAAATGGCGATATGGTAGAGAACCTCAACAACGTCCGTCGCTATCGTGAAAGCGTCGCCGGAAACTGTACCGCATCTGAATAAGCCTATTGTGTTAAGACCGGACGGAAAAACCCCGGAACCGGAAGTCCAGAAGACGTTCATCCAAAAGTACGTTCTTTCTAACTCCGAGAGTGTTCTTATACTTTGCGGGTTTTCCTGGGATAGTTTCATTTAGGGTATCTAGAATGCTGACGGGGGCTTAGGTATTGGTGGTTGCTGCTAGCAGGTGCTCTCTTAATGTTGAGTGGAGGTGGAGGTGCGGAATAGATATCACCGGAGGCGGAGATAAATATACATTATGACGATAATTAGAGATAATGGAATGAATATACAAAGTAGGCTATCTGTAACTTATGGATTTATCGGCGTTTTGCTGCTGCGGGAATGTTTGGGCGGTTGAAATTATGGGTGTGTTGAGTTAATCTATCCCTGGCCCGAGTTTATAATGTGCAGGATGCGGTTTGGGTAGGGCATTGCAGTGTCAGCTCCGGGTCGGCTTGGTCGGGGACATTGAGAGCGGGAGGGTTATGGCGATGTTTGCCTAAGAGTGTAATTGCGAGCCGAGTTTGCAAGTCCTTTTTCATTCGTCACTCTATGTGACTCGAAGTCACGGCCTTCCTATTCTCGTTTGCTTGTTGGTGTTGCGTGTGACTTGCAATCAGGGCATTTGCCTTCATTGACTCGAACCTCCCTTCCATTCACCAAGTCAACTTGGCTCTGTAAATCTGTTATTTCCTTCTTTTTCTTTTTCTTTTTTTCGCAAGTTCTCACCATTTCAGGCCAACCTCTCTCTTCTTTTACAGCTGGGGGCCTCGTCGTTGCAACTATCGTGAATTTGTTTCGACGGCGGCACAAGAATGTTAATCGGCAGATTGTATTGCTTTTATTCGTGCAAGAATGTCGCGGTAAACTGATTCCTTGTATTTGTGAGGAACTCGTGAAAAAAGTGCAGTTGCTGCTGCTTGGCGTTAGTAATTCGCATCAATCTGATCTGAGGATTGGCTGGCATAAAAAGCTTGGCTGATGCTCACTAACGGTGAAGGGCAGCCAGATAAAAAGAAGAAAAAAAGGAGTTCGAGAGTGAGGAATGTGAAGAACGATCGAATGCCTGTGAGCACAGGGAACGAAGCGTGTCGAAAACAAAGATATCAAAATAAATAGATGCCAAATATCAATAGTGTTTTGGTCTGCAAGACCTACGACAAAGTCGAAGGAAATATGAGGGAATGAAAAGGGATATTTTATTCAAATTACCTTTCCATTGTGTAAAGAATTGAATTTCATTTCATGCGCTATCACTCGCCATAATGATAATGATAATCAGTGTTTCCTTTTCGTTGATGTACAAGGCCTCAATGAAACATGCTTTTGAAAATTGAGGTCATTCAATTGGTACAACACTAATTTCTGGTGATTATATAACTGGCAACTTGTGAAATCACTGACATTGCTAATAAGTAATAGAAAATTCATGATTATGGTATGTTTAGGAAGTTTCCTACCAATGTTGGCATTCTTAGCTATAGCAACCATGATGCCCTAAAGAATGATAATGATAAAACTATTACTAAGAAACAATAAAAAGAAGTTTGTAAAAAAGAGAAGAAAAAAAATGATAATAAAACTTATTTCATTTCCTGTGACTGATTACCTGTCTGGTTATTCCTGCATGAGTGTTTCAGGGGAGATCCTCCTCTTAACAGAAAGTATTTATACTACATTACTTATACATTTCTTTGGCTAGAAGGATTGTTTTTAGTATTCTATAGTCTAAGACTTTATGTGACCTTTTTTTGTACTTAGGAAGATAATGATGATCTTATTTTTATTGTACTTAGGAAGAGAGGTAATTCCCTTAAAGGTCACCTTTACTTTACTTCATGCAATAAAATGGAAATGACTTCTCTCTCTCTCCCTTGATAGAAAGTATAAAGTATTACATCAAATAAATAAGCGAAAAAAGGAAATAATTTAGTATAAATATAAGAGATTTGAAAAAGTACTATTGTAAAATGGGGGCTAGAGAGGGGAAAATACATTAAAAATTATAAATAAAAAATGTAAACCAAGGGTATATAACTATTCTAATTATAGTAGTACTTACTATACAAATAATTACTATTATTCAAATACTATTATAGCAGAGTACTAGCATATTAATAATATATAGGCTAAGATAGAACTTTATATTCTATTATGTTATCTTGTCCTTTTACTAAGGATATTTTGCTTTACTCTCCTTCTACTCAGCTTTATCTATATTTAGCTTTTCCTTTCCTTAATATTTAGTCATATAGGGTTTATCACATTTATTTTCTTTCTTCCTTTATAGGCTATAAGGTTTAAATCTACCTACTTAGGGTAAAAGAAGGTTTATACTATTTATAGGGAAAAATAATAAATTAGTAGCTAATATAAGAGGAAGAGAGAAAATAATAGGTATTCTAGAAATTAATATAAGGGGAAGGAACTTAGTATGAAGTTTGCTTATAGCTAGTAAAACAACTATAAGCTTATAGTAAGACTCTTAGATAGCTTCAGAATAGTTTATACATAGGATTTTGATTTCCTATCGGTCACTATTATATAGATAGGGTATGTATACTCAATTAAGAGTAAAGACATATTTGCATATATATGAGTATTAGGATATACCTTCATCTACTAACAGTTTATATATAGGTAGAGTATATAGTATATCAAAAATCTATCAAAAGAATGGAGTAATATGCTTTACTCTACCTATAGAAACTGTATAAGTATTACAAACAGTGATTTTATAATAGTGTTACCTAAACTATGAAAGGGCTATACCTGATATTTATATAAGGCTTACATATGTTACTATATTATAGCATAGCATAATAGAGGCTTTGATAAACTTGTTAAAGGTCAACATAATATTTATAACATGATCTACTATATTAGTAATATACAAGTGTTATCGAAGATTGAATAGGAGGTTAAACCTATGATGATCCCAGGTAATCTTTACAAAGTCTAAAATTCATGTTCAGTATAATCATACTACCTTGGAAGCAAACTAAAAGAGATACTTACATGAAATTGCTTCTATAAGGTTCGAACAACATCATTTCTTATTCAACCTAATATATACACTAATGTATATAATGAGGAAGAGGGTAGGTAGGCTTGATGAAGCCCTCCACAGTAGTATATTTATCTCTAATACTATGGCCTTGATGAAGCCCTCCTCAGTAGTATCTTCATCTCTGAAAACATGGGCTTGATAAAGCCCTCCTTAATAGTATCTTCATCTCTAATACTATAGGCTTGATGAAGCCCTCCTCAGTAGTATTTTTATCTTTAATACTATATGCTTAGTGAAACCCATCTCAATGGTATCTTTATCTTTAATATTATAGGCTTAATGAAGCCTACCTTTGTAGTATCTTTGTCTCTAATACTATGGCCTTAATAAAGACCCCCTTAGCAGTATATTTATCTCTAATATGATGGCCTTGATAAAGTGCTCCTCAGTGGTATTTTCATCTCCAATACTATGGGTGTTATGAACACCAGTAGTGGTCAGCATCGAGTTACCTAGACAATGCACTATGATGGAGGTTACGCTTAGATTATCAACATGTGAGTATGTTGTCTCTACCCTTCACCATTGTGTTAAGCGCTCTGGAGATGATCCTCTGTCATATGACCTCATGGCATGGCGTGGCATGGTGTGGATTTGCCATTAGCCTTGACTAAGCGTGGGAAGTTAGCCCCATAGTTATCATGTAATCAGCTATCGGCATCACACAATATTGGCCTAGTCAGCCATGAGGTCATGATCAGGCAATCGGACTTGTATCGCCAGAGACTATTATAAATCAGGAGTGAGGCCTGAGAGGGTGATAGGTGATCATAGTCAAATTGAGTTCTAATCATGTCCTGTCTATTCTGGACTCTTCTATAGGCATCGGCAATTAGGAATCAGGAGATGGTCTAGAATAGGTCTTAGTTCTTTGTGTTTCTATTTCCTTTATCATCTCTTTATCAGCTCAGGTGAAGGATATGATATATAAGTCTACAGTTATTCTTGTCTTATCTTCTTTCCTTCCTTTCTTCTTTAGCACATAGCTTCTTATCTTCTCTGCAATCACCATTGTGAAAGCCTTTGAGTTATCTTCGAGCCTTAAAGAATATATTCGTCTTTCTTGTCTTCTATCTGAAGTCTACCCTGTTTATCGTAGCAACAATATCTTCCAGTTGAGCTTTCGTTTACCTGAGATATCTGAGTTCACTCAGTAGTGTTTGCGAAGTGTACTTAAGGTATCTTTACCGAGTTATATACAAACCATATAGGGTGATCCGTCATAATAGGCTTGATAAAGTCCTTCTTAGAAGTATCTTTATATCTAATACTATAGGCTTGATGAAGCCCTCCTTAGTAGTATATTTGTCTTTGATACTATAGGCTTAGTGAAGCCTATCTCAATACTATCTTTATCTTCAATATCATAGGCTTGATATAGCCTACCTCAAAAGTATCTTTATCTCTAATACTATGGACTTGACAAAGACCAGCTCAATGGTATCTTTGTCTCTAATAATGTAGGCTTAAAGAATCCCTCCTCAGCAGTATCTCCATCTTCAATACTGTAGGCTAGATGAAACCCTCCTTAGCAGTATCTCTGTCTTTGATATTATAGGCTAAGTGAAGCCCACCTTAGTAGTATATTCATCTACAATACCATGGGCTTAGTAAAGCCTACCTCAGTAGAATCTTCATCCTTGATACTATGGGCTTAGCAAAGGCCACCTCAGTGATATCTTCATCTTTGATACTATGGGCTTAATAAAGCCCTCCTCAGCAGTATCTTCATCTCTAATACCCTAGCCTTAGTGAAGCCTTCCTCAGTAGTATCTTTATCGATGATATACTAGGCTTAGTGAATCCTTCCTCAGTGGTATCTTCATGTCTATTACTGTAGGCCTAACTTAGGCTACCTCTATAATATCCTTATTATAATCAATAAAGCTCATCATCAGCATTACTAATCCTCATACTTAATGAAGCAACATATAGGCTACTTATTATATTCATTATTTTACTAAGGCCTATTGATTCTGTCACTACCTTCTGGTGGTGACCAGCTTTATATAGGGAAAACTATACCTATTGTATAGTTATTTACCTCTTTTCTATTGTCTTAGTAATCTTTATAATAGATTGAAGGAATGAGTTACATCAACAGTCTTCTAAAGACTGGAATATACTTCTTAGCTACATAAGGGTGAACAGTATTCATTTTAATATTAATCTGGCATTCTAGAGGGTAACATAGCTATTTATAGGTATATAACCACTGCTATCATTTATTAAGATAAGTAGTTCCTTAATCTATCTAAGACTAGGAAACTTGTCTTAGAGGAGTAACAACTCTTGAAGTCAGATCTTAGATAGAGATTAATACATAGTACATGATTATGAGGATTACCTAGTTTGCAAGTTCTTGATCCCTAGCCTTTGTCTCTTAGGTAATATATATTAAGGAGCAAAAACTATCAAGTTATATCTTGGATAGAGATTGGTACACTATATGCGATAATAAGAATTACCTTGTAGGCAAGTTATCTGATCTTTAGCCTATATCTCTACACTGATTTAGGATGTTAGGTAGGATAGCTAACTAGCATATAGAACTTATAGAGAGGTTCCTGTAATAGTAAGAAAGTAAATAGGAATAGGTAGGAGTAAAAGAGAATTTAAGTAATACCTTACATAAAAAATATCCCTTACTATAGCAGTAGTTAGTATAGCTAAGTATAGAAATTAATTTTAGGAAATAAGTAAGCTAAAAATCTTTTCTTTTTTTTGTTTTTTTTTTTTTAACTTAACTTATGTTGCATTTATTTAAGGTATAAGCTCTACTTGTATCTTCTATAGATATGGTATAAGAAAATGTAAGACTACTATAGTATCCTAGTACAACCCTTAAGGTAGAAGAAAAAGTGATAAAAAATTATAGTAGTGAAAGAGTAAAGGAAGATAGGAAAAGGAGTAGAAGAAAAATACAAAGACATGAAGACACCTATCATATATAAGGGAAATAAATAAGCCTAACAGAAACACTATATGAATATTACCCTGACAGTGCTTAGTAGATAAAGATATACCCTGACACTTATATATATGTAACTATGTCTTTGTTCTTAATTGAATGTACATACCCCATCTATATAGTAGTGAAGGAAGGAGTCCCAAATTTGGCCTAACAGAAACTGCTATATAAAGGTTACCTATATAGCACTTAGTAAATGAAGGTAAATCCTAATCCTCCTATATATATAACTATATTTCTACTCTTAATTGAGTGTAAATACCATCTATACAAATAGTGACTGAGATCAAATCAAATATCACCTATTATAAACTACACTATATATAGTTCCCTAATTTCTAGTTGAGTATATGTATATAAATGCAACTAATGATCATAATACCTATATGAATATTACCCTGATATTGCTTAGTGAATTAAGGTATATCCTGATACTTATATGTATATGACTATATCTTTACTCTTAATTAGGGAGGAAGGTCTAGTAGTATAGCTGTCCTGGTATTTGTTACAGTAGGTGTCTTTATTATGGGTAAAGCTCGGTAAAGTACAAGTTCTACTCAACAAAGAAAGTATTACTGAGTAAACTTAGATATCTCAACTGTTCTAAGTCTGGATCTACAAATACACTTTCCTATATTCGAAGAGAGAAGAGAAGCAAAGTTCGAGAGTAAGAATAAATTTATTCTTAGGGCTCGTAGCTAGTCTGTAGACTAAAGAGAGAAGGAAAGGAAAGACAATAGAAGTGACTGACAACTATTCTTTAAATACCCTTTCCATCTCAAGAAATGAGTTATTAATGATATAAGAGATTACATAAGAAAATAGAACCTGAAAGAAACCTTCAGAACCTCCATAACTATTCTGTTATCATCTAACCTGATTATAACATTCCTAGGAGTTATAATAGAAATGATGACTATCTTGGCATGAGCTCAGATCGCTGATCTTCAGGTTGATCATCATCATACAATATAGGCTCGATCGGCTTAAGTCATACTAACTGCAAGTGATTAGGTCACAGGAGTTACTCAAGTTAATCTAATCATGTGAGGTACGCTTATAAGTGGATGATATATTAGTCAGATCCTGACTCATCTTGATAGAGGTGCCACATATCTTAGCCTTTGGAGCAGAGCCTATTCGTGCATGGTCCTTACATGTAGAGGAATAGGATATACTCACTAAAGGGTGCTCAACTAACATAACCCATTATCGCATATGGGTCTTAGTACTATAGCTATAACAGTATTACTATACAGTAACATGTAATCTTGTAGGTTCAAATCCTGCTCCCCTCATTCTATACCATAAATTTCCAGTTAGTCATAGGTTTTATAGCATAAGCAAGTTTTCCCCAACTATGCAAGGTTGCCTAATTACTGTTTTAGTCCTTATAAGAATATGACCGATTACCTTAATAGCTATATAAAGGGTTACCCTGACAGTGCTTAGCAAGATCGCTCCTATATATGTAGCTATATCTTTGCAATTAAGTTTATGTACATACCCTCCCTATACAATAGTGAACCGAGGGAGAAGCATATCCTCTTTGCTTTTAATTAAGTGTATATACCCTGTCTATACTATAGTAACTAAAGGAATTAAAATTCTTCCTAACAGAAATTAAGAAAAAAGAAATAGAGAAGAGTAGTGAGACTATACCATTTTACCCTAAGGAGGTAAACCTTATAATATATTTAAAGAAATATAGAAAAGTGAGAGCACTAAATACACTAGAAAAAGTAGGGAAAGCAATTTATGTTGCAAAATATACTAAGCAATGACTAAAGTCCTCTTATACAAGTAGAAGATAGAGAAAAGAGATAGGGAAAGGAGACCTAAAATTCTATTTCTTCCTTATATATAGCAGAGTCCTTAGGATTATCATCTTTTACTATAGTAATAATGTTAGCAAGGCAGTATAGGTTATTAGCAGTATAGGCACCTTCATAGTTTATACATTTAAGGGTAATAAACTCAAATTACTAGCCTTTAATCTTGTAGTTAGGATTACAGTAAGTGTGCTTAGTTAAGAGATATTTACTAGAATAGTACTAATGGATAGGATAAGAAGTGTATCAAAATTAGTAATGACTATACTAGTTATAGTAGTTACACTAGGTAGTATTACTAAAGGTAATATACTATACAGTCTTTCTATTCTTGTTTAGGATTTTAAGACCCTTGGATATATAGAAGTGATAATTATTAATAATGATAGTAATAATAATCAATAAAGTATGCTTACTATTGACCTTCTCTTTTAAAGTAAGCCAGAGGGGTATTTAAGTTAGGAGGACTCTATAGTTAAATATCTTAATCTCATTATAGATTTTAGATATATGCTTAAAATTGGAGACACTAAGGGCTTGGGTTAGCACATTGTACATAATGTACTCCTTATGTAAGAAGTTGTAGCAAAGGCTAGTGGTGTTTAGGAAGAACTTCATAATAGCTTCCTCAAGGGTAACTTTATAGGTAAGGACTCATTAGGTATTTATATTCTCTATAATAGAGAGGAAGATATTATAGGGACTAGCTTTTTAGATAAATTAGATTCAGCAGACAGAGGGAACTTCTTTTTAGAGATAGGAGCCCTATTAAATTTATCTTATACTGTGATGTGGTTAAAGTTAGGGATTTCTCCCTCAAGGTTAATAAGTATCTCTTGTTCTCACTTAGCTAGGAAGTTTAGTACAAGAGTAGAGGTAGTTATAGTAGTCTATAGTATAGTAGGGGCTATTCCTTTTTAATTCTTTTTGATAACCTTAGGCTAGGAGTGATCATAGGGGTTTACTTACACTAAGGTGACTATAGTATTAGGTAGTACAAGTAGTGATATGCTAGTTCTTGTGATTGAGGGTAGGATCCATAAAGAAGTAATCTTCAACTAAGATAAAGATATTTTTTTTTTTTTTTTTTTTGTTGTTTTACTTATACCACATTTTTTTATGATATAAGCTCAATATACATTATTTATAGATATAGAATAACAAGATCTATAACTACCATAGTATATAAGTGTAACCCCTAAGGGATTAGAAGAAGTGATAAAAAGTATTAGTAGCAGCAAAACAGTGAAGAGAGGTGAGAGAAAAGAGTAAGAGAAGAAAAAGTGAAAAAATACAAATACACCTATTATATGTAAGGAGAAAGAATAAGCCTAACAGAAACTGAGAAAAATAAACAAGAGTACTAGAACCCTATCCTTTTACCCTAAGGAGGTGAGTCTTATAATACCTAAAAATAGAAATAGGGAAAAGCAGAAGTACTAAGTATAATATAAGAGGGAGAAATAGTCTATGTTCTAAAATACACCAAGTAATGACTGAAGTTCTCCTAAAAATAGAAGAAAGGGAAGGAGAGAGAGGGAAATAGATTAAGGATTCTACTTCCTCCTTATATTCAGCTTATTCACTAGGCTTATCATATTTAGTCATAGCAACAATATAGGTAGGGATACATATATCATTAGCAGTATAAGTATATTTATACTTAATGCATTTGAGAGTAGTATGCTCATATTATTAGCCTTTGATCTTGTAGTGAGGGTCACTACATATGTACTCTATAACTGATAGATAGGTAGAGAGGTGTATCATAATTGGTGGTGACTATACTAGTTGCAGTGGGTATACTATGTAGTATTACTAAATATAATTGTTTAGTCTTATAGTTCTTATTTAGGATCATGTAACACTTTGAAATAAAGAAGTTATTATTATTGACAATAATAGTAACAATAACTAATGATGCTTTTTTAGCAGTAACCTTCTCCTTAGAAGTAAGCTAGTCAGGGGTTTATATAAGTAATATACTATAGTTGAATGTCTTAATTTCCTCTGAGATCTTAGATATGTGCTCAAAATTGAGACACAAGTAACTAGGGTTAGTATGTTGTACACTATATACTTCTCATTTAAGAATTTTCAGTGGAGGCTAGTAGGATTTAGGAAGAACTTCCTAATAGTTTCCTTAACATTTACTTTTATAGGTAAGAAATTGTTAGGTAGCTATGTTTTCCTTAATAGAGAGGAAAAAATTATAAGGGTAAGATTTTTAGACAGGTCAGATTCAATAGGTTGAGGTAGATTTCTTTATAACTAAAACCTTATTGACTTCTTGTCATACTATAACAGGGTTAAAGTTATAGATTTCTCTATTAAGATTGACAATTCTCTCATACTTATTCTTTACTAGATTGTTTGTAGTAGGACTAGAGGGGGTGACATTATTTTGTAGTATACCTTCTTGTACTCCCTTATTCACTATATATGGATAGGGCATAGCACTTAATCAAGAGCATATGATATAGTCATATAACATAGGAATTATTTTGTAGTATAACTAAGTTTACCTTAACAGTATTTTCCTAATAACCTTAGCCTAGTAGTGGTCATAGGGGTTTACTAGGGCCTTGGTAACTATGGTATTAGGTGGTACAAGTAGCACTCTACAAGTTATTGCAATAAAGGGTAGGGTCTATAAGGAGGCAAGCATCTTCACAACTTTAGTAGGGTTTGAGGTCTCTAACTATATCTTTTTGATGGATTTGGAGAGAATAGGATCTGGGAGGGCTAGGGCAACAGTATATGCTAGAGTAGAGTTATAGGTAGTAATTGTCTAAAGTTTATTAAACCACTATTCAATTAACTATTGGCTAAGTTAGAGAGCAGAAATAGGTAGTTGAATGTTCTCAATACTGTAATAGATTAGGGAAAGTGGTATTAAAGAAATCCAGTTAAGCTAAGTAAAGTAGCTAGTGAATGAAGGTATATATCTAATGCTCCTACAATATATGACTATATCCTTACTCCTTATAAACTATAAATATTTTATCGACATTACAAGTAATCAAAATAGGAAAGTTAAGATTAGATAACTAAAGTAGCTATATAAATATTACCCTAATAGTGCTTAGCAGATGAATGTATATCCTTATACTCCTAGGTATATGACTAAATAATCATCTTAAGTATATAACTAGTTCATGCTCCTCATCAAGTAAACACCCTACCCATATAACTAGTGACCAAGGGAAGGTACTAAAGCTAACTAAAATAAGGTATAAGGATAGTTTAGTAGTATAGCTATTATTAACAGTATGTATCTCAGGAGGTAGAATTATCTCAGTAAAGAGCTCACAGGTATAAAACTATAAGTATTACTGAGTAAACTCAGATATCTCAACTTATTCTTCTCAACTGAACAAGATCTTTCCTTTGTCTACTAAGAGATGGAATATTAAGAAGTAAAGTTGTAAAGATAAGGTGAATATATTCTTAAGACTCAAAGCTAGTCTTGAAGCTAAAGAGAAGAGGAAGGAAACTGATAAAGATGATGATGATAATTACTCAATTCTATTTAGACTATATAAGGCTACAAACTTCATAGATTTTCTGCCTATATTGTCGAACATAATCAGGGCTATCTGTATGCAGTCATCAACTATGGCATATCACCATAGCATAAATAGAATAAAGGAAACTCTATTTAAAATAAACAAAAGACATCCCCTAACTGCCAAGCCTTCTATGGTCCTATAGAAAAGAAATAAAGGAAAGAAGAAGATAAGCTACATAATTAATTCCCCTCACCCCTCCCCTCCTCCACTCCTACTATAGAAATAATAACAGAAAAGAAAAGTATGAGCTAAAGGAATAGTGGTTAGTTGCTTTGCCTGAGGTATAGTGATGGATAGGCAAGATCTGTCAAGTGTCATTTTAGTGACCTGTGCAATCACTCTGGGGGGCCTGAGTACCCCTCCAAGGAACTCTAAGAGTGATACCAGAATCAAGGAGGTTTTGTAATAGTTAGAGTCCCAACACAGTACCAATGATAATTATGATAAGGCGAGTAGTATTTACTGTAACTACTGTCCTATCTCACTTAAACAACAGTCATACTATAAATCCTGCCCCTGGTGTCCACTTATCCACTCACTTACATAGTCAGGCTTTGGCTATATAATGTGTTTATTGACGATGGATCTCAGGTATTGCTAGCCACTCATATGTCTCAATAGATAGAAACTATATGGTTAGAAAGGTAAAAGAAAAGACTAGGCTAATGTATTAGCCTATGAGGAGTGTCTTTGCCTTAAGATAGGGGGATGTTAAGAGTCTAGAGATACCTAGAAACTAATAAAGAATGTCGAAACTCTTATCCTATTAAAGCTGCAAAGCTATATATACTCTTCCCATAGTTAGACGGCAACTAGTTATGAACTTAATTGAATAGCCTAGCTATAAAAAGAGGAAATAAAATGAGCAACATAGATAAAATAAAAGAAATCCTCTGCTCCTGCCTTTCACATTACCCTTTAGATAAACGAAATCCTCCACCTCCCCCAATTGTGGTTGTTTATCGTAAATGTAAGCAAAAGGCCTCCTGTTGTAACTTGAAGAAAGAGGGGTCAGATGCCGCTGCATCCTTAGTAAGCTAGGTGCAATGCTCTGCGGGTCCTAGGCACCTCTCCTACAAGCTCTGACAGCATTGCATTGGGTTTTTGCTTGGTCAGAGGTTTGCTTAGTAAGCCTAGAACAACAGTATAATCCTGTGTCATAACCTCCCTAAGGAGACTAGTCATGGGTGTTTGCTCGCCTACTCGCTTAGCAAGGTGAGGCATCAGAACAACGTTGTGTATGTCGACAATGTCACTCTGGTATTGCTGCATGAGCAATGTCTCACTAAGCCATAGTTTGCATGGTCAGAAAGGTATGGGATATCTAGAGTATCTGAAAAGGGATCATCATATGCTGCAAAACAGAGGAGACTAGCCTAAGTGCAGGCCAGTAAGGAGGACCTTCACCCTAAGGTATAGGGGTTGTCGAGATACTTGAGGAGCCTACTGACAAAGAACATCCAGGGGGAAATTCATCTTATTTCATCTTTATAACCCTGTAGGGGTCATCTAAAAGAACCTCCACATGCAGCTATCTAAAGCTATGATGGAGACAAAGAACATTGATCCTCTATTCCTATTAAGCTAAAAAGGTATCTACACTCTTCCTATATTGGGGCAACTTTTCTACGAACTTAATCGAATAGTCTAGCTATGAAAAGAGGAAATAAAATAAGTAACATGGCTATAAAAAAAGGAAATCTACTGCTCCTGCTATTCCCATTACCCTTTGAACAAAAGAAATCCCCCACTTCCCCCAACTGTAAACCTGACCGATAGACATGACAATAGGCTTGATAGAGATCAGTGTCCAAACACTGTTACCTGAAATCTGCAAGGTTAAATTGCTGATTACCCTCCTCAGAACTACCATTCAAATCATCTGGTCACTTAACATAGGAAAAGAAAAGGTCACCTGATGTAACCAGGAGCAAAAGGGGTTAGACGCTGCTGCATCCTTAGTTCACAGGGTACGACACTCTACAAGCCCTAAACACCTCTCCTAGGAACTCTGAGAGTATCACAGTAGTGGTGATCAGCTCACTTAAGTGATATAGTATGGTAGTATGATACTATACTGCAATGTCGTTTAAAGCGGGGCTGACCGTAGGTGCCCGCTCTGCCTACTTACTTGACACAGTCAGGCCTCAGGCAAACACTTGAAGGGGATGACAATGTATATTAGGTATCATCGTGAGAGAAGTGTCTTGCTAAGCTTCGATTTGTATGGTCAGAAAGGTGTAAAAACTCAAGAAAAGAGAGACTAGCCTGATGTGCGGACTTTGACAAGAAGGACCTTCACCCTAAGGTGGGGGGGTTGTCAAGATTATGGAGGAGTCTGGAGACAAAGAATGTCAAAACTCTTTTCCCATTATCAAAGCTAAATACACTTTTCCTCTAGCAGGGCATGTTGTTCACTAACTTAATAGGATGGACTAACTGAAAGAAAAGGAAG
This sequence comes from Phymatotrichopsis omnivora, assembly GCA_016880775.1. Lineage (NCBI taxonomy): Eukaryota > Fungi > Ascomycota > Pezizomycetes > Pezizales > Rhizinaceae > Phymatotrichopsis > Phymatotrichopsis omnivora. Next base: position 11,713 of record JABYPW010000263.1, on the reverse strand, counting down.
TAAAAAGAGCGACATGGCAAATACGAAAGGAAATAATAAAAGCATGTGAAAAACCCATACTCTGCCTAACTTCTCCTCCATCTCCTTTCCTATCTGTACTGACAAAAGTAAGAAACTCCTCCTCCTGTCCTTACCTTCTGCTCTCTCTATTTTCTAACACTATGCAGGGGGGCTCCAGTGGTCCGTTTTTGCTAGGCAGTCTCCCTAATCCTTTCTCGACCAGTTTTTTCCATAGATCTGGGTTCTCACAGAGTACGTCCTCTAACTTGGTACCTTGAGGGATGTCTTTTTTAGGGCTGTGCAGTAAGGGGCATTCGAGGAGAAAATATTCGACATTTTACTAGTTCCTGCAAAGATACATATTATGTTCTCAATCCTATGGCTTGTAGTTGGGGATGTATGCCTGTCCTGTTCTGAACTGGTATGCTCTTGTTACTGTAAACTAAGGCAGGTGGTCATCTTTATTTATTTGGGGGTGCTTCCTTCCAGTGTATTGTTTGAGTTTTTCTCTGACCAATTTTCTAACTCTTCTTTTGATCATGCTTCTTAAGAGGATACTTTTCCATCTTGATGACTTTTTGGGTTAGGACTATGATGCTTTTTTGGCTTCTTCATCTGCCTTTTTATTTCCGACGATTCCTTCATATGCTGGGACCCAATCCATGTTTGCGGCAATTTGGAGGTCTTGTAGTCTGCTGTTGATATTGAAGATTTATTTGGCTACATATTGGGTGTTTGAGGGGTATAGGTTTTGGGCGGCTCTGAGCCCTGCTGAGATAAAGAACGTCTATACTCTTTTCCTTCGGTCACACTCTCTAGTGGACGGCTTTGCACGAACTTAATCAGATAGCCTAACTAAGAGAGGGAGCGATACATTGCTAAGCACCATCAGGGTAACCCTTTATATGGCCCAGATAAAGAATGTCTAACAGTCTGCCTATAAATACTAATTTCTAATTAAGGAAATGACTTATGAATGACAAAGGATATAGAAGGAAATAAAACCCAATATATCATCTATGACTAACTTTTTAATCACTAATAACTAATCTTGCATAGCCTAGAAGAGTCTATTTTAATAGACAGGTAATGATTAGTATTATCTAAGTAATAGATTACTATAACCTCTAATATGTCATGTCCTCTTGTGATAATTAGCTTAAGCAGTCAGGCTGCCAGTTTAATAAGGATGAATAAGTCCTTACACAATATGCTGATGTTCTGATCATGTGTGGTCACATAGATATTACTCAGCTATAGAATATCACTCTATAGCAGCATACTAGAGGTGTCATATATAAGACTAGTAAGGAAGAGCTACATGAGTCAGGCAGGGCTAGGTAGCTGTAATTGGTATAACAGTTACTAGGTATACTCTAGGTACTAGTCTATCATCATGCAAGTCTGTAGTACAGTAGAATTGTAATACTATACCCCTTATAAGGTATAATGTCCCTATTGCATATAAGATATTATCTAGTCTGTGTACTTCTGAGCCCCTCTAATACTCTCAAGGATTTTGAGTAAGTCTAGGGAAAGGAGTAGTCTGTATCTATACTAATATTATTGCTAGTGTGTGCATCTATGCATCCTCTAGTTTTTCTTGCTAGTTTCAGATAATAGTGAGTAGGGGAGAGATTATACATACTCAACCTACTCTCCTTCACTTTGCAGGTAGAGCCTCCTTAAGCCTTTTTGTATTCACTTCACTGGTTTTATTCTTGGTTCAGACATCAACTAGCTGATTGATAGGTTCCCTTTTGACAAGTAGATTCTCCAGTGGCTCCTATAAAGCCTCCACTTCTAAGTATACTTCCTAGAGAACATAATACTCATAATGCTTTCCCTTTCTATTGAACTAGCACTTGGTGATCTATTTCACATAGTAACATAGTATACCATTATTATCTTACAGAGTTAGAGGGGCTACCCTACAGTATTGTTCTGACATTTTATAGGGTTCTAACTATAAGACATAGAATACAGGATGAATTTTCTAGGTGTATGGGAGTTTAAGTTTGTATACTATAGGGCCTACCTTTGAAATAACTTGGAAGGGGCTAGTATATTTCACATCAAGTTTTCAGGAGTTCTTGTAGGTCAGTATGTTATCTCTTCAGAATGAGGTTACCATAATTCTGTTCTAGGAAGGTTACATGCTTTTTATCATACTAAAGGACCATGTACTTCTAGATAGTAAGAAGTCATTAGCCTATCTCCCACCAGTTTTGCTCTAGCATTTCCAATCCTTAATAGAACTTAATAGTGCTGACTATATCCAGGGATAGGTGGTACCCATAGTTAGTAAAAAAGGGAGTTTAGTTTGTGCTGGAGGAGACTAATTTATTATAGTTAAACTTAGCCAAGGGGAGGAGGAGTGACTAGTTAGATTGATCCAATATAATATAATTCTGAAGTTAGGCTTCCAAGATCTAGTTAAAGCATTCTATTCACCTATCTATTTTAGGGTAATTAGTAGAAGATATTGATAGCTTGATTTTGAGATACTCCATCGCAATTTTGCATTAAGCTTAGAACTTAAGGTCTCTGTTAGACACTATTGAGGATGGGAGATCAAGACATTCCACTATAGTATTATCCTTATATAAACCCCTCACTGGCTTGCAATAAAGGATAAGCTTGTCAGCAAGCCTGCCTCCTCCATTATCATCACTGTAGTAGTGAACAACAACCACTACCACATCTCGTAAGGTCTTACTATTCTCAATAAGAACTGTTAGACTGATCCCTATATTACCTTCTCAAAGGCTACCTAGTGCTCCTACTGCTGCTGCTTTAGTTATCATTAACTAAAGTGTACCTTCTCCCCTAGGTACCACCTTTGGTCTGGACCCTATACTATATTTGAACATGACTATGGAAATACTAAGTATAGATGCTAAGGTTGATAATGTGACTACATGGTGCTTAAGTGTGCCAATTGCAATACTACCTACCGTAACAATACCCTCCTCTGCCCTGAATATTTGAAAGCCTTAGCTAAGAATAACAAGTAAGTATAGAATCTACATGCTATGATAGAAGAGGGAATGGAGACTTAGGGCCCCTCAGTATTTTATCGTGCTTATAATTATATTGTTCCCTTTGTGTAAGAGTTCTGTGAGTTTGGCTTGTATTTTCTCTTTTATCTTTTCTCTTTCCTTTTTCTTTGGTTACTATTATTAGCATAAACCTCAATCCCTTCTATTTGCTATAAGGTTCACCTTGCCAGGGATGGGAAAGGGGTTCTCTAAGCTTTTCTTCTCTTTTTAGCTTAAAGTTTCTCTGCTGGTTTTATATACTAGATTACTAGGTTTTTCCACCAGTTACATTTCTTTTCTAGATTTTTCCTTGCCTCCATCACTCTCTACTTTCTACCCTATCTCTTTAGTTTATTGTGTGTAAGCAAGGAGGATTTAGGAATAAACCTGTATTTTATCTTGACCGTAGACTATGCTATTAGTATTAAGTCAGCTGTCTTTTTACCTCTATCATAGCTCTATATAGCTAAATGCAGAGGTTCTTTCAGATGACCCCTTTAGGGTTATAAAGAAAAAATAAAATAAATTTCCCCCCTCATAGTCAATTGTCTTATATTGCCTACCCTGCCAACAATCCCCTATACCATAACTACTTAAAAGCCATAGCCGATAGCAATAAGTGAGTGGAGAATCTACATACTATGATAGAAGAGGGAATAGAGACTTATGGCCCCTTAGTATTTCATCTAATTCTATCTAGTATTGTTCCTTTCATGTAAGTGTCTAGTGATATTTATTCTAAGTTTTCTCCTTTATCTTTTATCCTGTCTTTCTATTTTCTATAGTCAGTATTCCTTGTATTTACCCCAATCTCTACTGGTTATTGTAAGGTTCACCTCACTGGAGACAGGAAAGGGGTTCTATGGGCTTTTCTTATATATGTTCTTGCTTAAGCTTCTCTGCTGGTCTTACATACTAGATTGCTAGTTTTTCCACTAGTTATATTTGCTTTTTTAGATTTTACCTTACCCCTGTCACTCTTTCCTTTCTGCCCTATTTCTTCTTTAGTTTATTGTGTGTAAGTGACAAGGATTCAGGAATAAACCTGTATTTATCTTTACTATAGACTTTGCTACTGACCTTAAGTCAGCTGTCTTTTTACCTCTAATATAGCTTTATATAGCTATATATAGAGGTTCTTTTAGATGACCTCTTGCAGGGTTATAAAATAAAATGAATTTCCCCCTCCTACTAGTTACTTGTCTTGTCTTTCTTTCCTTTCCTCTTTAGTCTACAGACTAGCTATAAACCTTAAGAATATATTTATTCTACTTCTTAAACTTTGCTTCTCTCTCTTGTTCTTTATATAGGAACTTGTATTTATAGATCCAGACTTAGACATTGAGATATCTGAGTTTACTCAGTAATATACCTTATTGAGTAGCACTTGTAAGTTACTGAACCTTCACAAAGACACCTCCTGTAATAATAACTTCTATACCAACAAAAAAATAGTTATAGGTAGATTGGGTATATAGGTATACACCCATAATTATAAAGTTATCATATGCTCATAACTTGTACCCTGATCCCTCATAGTTGTTATAAGGTTCACCTCAATAGAGATGGGAAAGGGGTTCCCTAGGCTTTCCTTATACTTCTCACTTAAGTTTTTCTACTAGTTTATATGTACTACGTTACTGGGTTTTCCACTGGTCACATTTCTTTTTAGATTTTTTATTGCCCCTACCATTCTTCCATTTCTGCCCTATCTCTTCTTTAGTTTATTGCATTTAAGCAAGTAGGATTCAGGCACTATATGTATTTTGTCTTTACCATAAACCTTGTAATACTAACCTTAAGTTAGGTATCTTTTTACCTTTTTTATAGCTTAGACGAGCTGCATAATAAGGTTCTTTTAGATGACCCCTTTGAGGTTATAAAGATAAAATAAAATGAATTTCCCCCTACCCCCTTACTACCTTCTCTAACATTTCCCAAGGACTGACCATTCTTAACAAGAATCACTAGACTAACCCCTACATTACCTTCTTAAAGGTAACCTAATGCTCCTGCTACTGTTGCTTCAGTCATCACCAACTGAAGTGTACCTTCTCCCCCTACTACCAGCTCTATGCTATATATAATAATATCTTTAAGCATTACTGTAGAAATGCAGAATGCAAATATAAAAGATGATAATATAACTATACAGTACTTAGATGTACTAATTATCATACTGCCTACCCTACCACTACTCCCCTCTACCCTATTTAACTAAAAGCCTTAGCTGATAACAATAAGTGACTGGAGAATCTGCATGGTATGATAAAAGAGGGAATGGAGACTTAGGGCCCTTTGGTAATACATTTCTTTCCTACTCGTGTTATTCCCTCAATGTAAGTATTTTATATCTTTAGTTTTGTCATGAGCTTTCTCATTTATCTATCCTCTATCCTTTTTCTTTAGTTAGTATTCTCTGCTTTTTCCTCCAATCCCTTCTAGTTATTATAAGGTTTACCTTGGTGGAGATAGGAAAGGGGTTCTTTACACTTCTCTTTTGTTTCTTGCTTAAGTATTTCTACTGGTTTTACATACAAGGTTGCTAGGTTTTCTGCCAGTTGTATTTCTTTCTGAAGTTTTTTATTGTCCCCTACTACTTTTTCCTTTCTACCCTATCTCTTCTTTAGTTTATTATGTATAAGTAAGGAGGATTTAGGAACCATATGTATTTTATCTTACTATCATAGGCCCTATAATACCAACCTTAAGTCAGGTATCTTTTTACCTCCTTTATAGCTTATACTAGATGTATAAGGAGGTTCTTTTATATAACCCCTTTAGGGTTATAAAGATAAAATAAAATGAATTTAACCCCCCTCTACCTCCTCCTCTACTACCTCTAAAGGATATAAGTTTGAATAATTATTCCCTGCTATATTCTCTGAATTCCTTGCCTTAGCACTCTACCCCTATTAAGAGTATGACTGCAAAATTAACTCAAAGGAATGAGCTTCTCCTCCCTATGGCCCTGTCTAAAAGTTATTAGAAACTGAGCTGCAGGACCTATAAGAATATATAGTAAGAATGATAGAACCAGGTAATATAAGACCTTCTCAGTCACATGTAGGTGCTCCTATCCTCTTTGTCAAAAAGGCTGATGAATCTATTTAACTCTATTTTGATAACCATAGTGTTAACAAGGCTATCATACAGAATTATTATTCTCTCCCACTTATAATAGAACTCTATAATTGTATTATAGCCTCCTGATAGTTCTCTATAATGGACCTAAAGAATAAGTATAACCTCATGTACATAGCTAAAGGTGATTAGTGGAAAACTGGCCTCAGAACTAGGTATACATAGTTCAAATATCTAGTTATGTACTTTAGGCTATCTAATACTCCCTGAGTCTTTTAGAAAATGATGAACAACATTTTTCATGATCCTTTAGCTCTTGGTGTCATCATTTACTAAGACAACATACTCATATATGCTAAAACTAAAGAAGAGTATGATTACTTAGTCTAGGAAGTTCTCTGCTACTGAGATAAGAAAAAACTATCCTTAAAATCATTGAAATACATTTGGGTAGTTTATGAAGTTGAATTCTTAAGCTTTGTAATATCTGATAAGAGAGTTTCTATAGTAGAGGATTACATCAAAATAGTTGTGACGGATCACCCTATATGGTTCGTATATGACTCAGTAAAGATACCTTAGGCACACTTCGCAAACGCTACTGAGTAAATTCAGATATCTGAGCTAAACAAAAGCTCAACTGGAAGATATCATTCCTATGACGAATAGGGTGGACTTCAAGTGTTGAAGGCAGAAAAGACGAATATATTCTTTAAGGCTCGAAGATAGCTCAAAGGCTTTCACAATGGTGATCGCAGAGAAGACTGGTAGCTATGTGCTAAAGAAGGAAGGAAGGAAAGACAACAAGACAAGGATACTATTTTCCTTCGGTCACACTCTCTAGTGGGCGGCACTATCTGTGAACTTAATTGAATGGCCTAACTAAGAGAGGGAGCGATACATCGCTAAGTGCTGTCAGGGTAACCCTTCATACAGCCATTGTGATCATCGGTCGCATTCGCTTACAAGGACTGAACCAGTAATTAGGCAACCTTGCACAGTCAGGGAAAACTTGCTTATACTACAAAACCTGCGACTGACCGGAAATTTGTGGTATGGAATGGGACGAGCGGGATTTGACAACAAGACAAGCATACTCTATTCCCTATTGAAATACACTTTTCCTCCAGTGGGGCGTCTTTTTCGCTAACTTAATAGGATGGACTTGACAACAAGACAAGCATACTCTTTTCCATCGGTCACACTCATCTACCGGTCGGCTTTCGCGCGAACTCAATTGGATGGCCTAAGTAGAGGTGGAGCGATACTTCGCTAAGCGCCGTCAGGGTAACCCTTCATACGGCCATTGAGATCCTCGGTCGCATTCGCTTACAATAGACACGACAACAGGCTTGCAGGGATCGGTGTCCGAACACTGTTACCCGACCTTACAAGGTTAAATCGCTGATTACCCTCCTCAGGACTATTGCACGGTCGGGGAAAACTCGCTTACGCTACAAAACCCGCAACCAACCGGTAATTCGTGGTATGGGAAGGGACGAGTGGGATTTGAACCCACGACATTGCGCGTTAATGCACAACGACACCAGGACAGCCATACCACTAGACCATCCTCGCCCCTGACAACAAGACAAGAATAACCGCGTGCTTATATATCCTATCCTTCACCTAAGCTGATAAAGAGATGACAAAGGAAATAGAAACACAAAGAACTAAGACCCATTCTAGACCATCTCCTGATTCCTAATCGCCGAAACCTGTAGAAGAGTCCAGAAAGGACAGGACGCGATTAGTACTCGATTTGACTATGATCGCCTATCACCCTCTCGGACCTTACTCCTGATTTGTGATAGTCTCTCGCAATACGAGTCCGATCGCCTGTCCATGACCTTAAGGCTGACTAGGCCAATGTCACGTCATGCCGATAGCCAATCACATGCCCGTGGGGCTAACTTCCCACGCTTAGTTAAGGGTAATGGCAAAGCCACACTATGCCACGCCACGCCACAAGGTCATGTGACAGAGGATCATCTCCAGAGCGCTTAACACAATGGTAAAGGGTAGAGACAGCATACTCACATGTTGACAATCTAAGTGTAACCTCCATTATAGCGCATCGTCTAGGTACCTTGACGCTGACCACTACTGGTGTTCATAACAATAGTTCAGGATTAGCCTATACTATTAACAGTCTGTGATGTCTATTTATTCATAGGTTTCTTTAACTTTTATTGAATCTTTATTAAAGGCTTTTTAAAATTGGTGATACCCCTAATGAACTTGACTAAGAATGACCAACTGTAGGTTTATAGAAGCAAGGAGTAACTTGCCTTGAATACTGCTCATATCTTGGTTCACTATGACTATGCTCTTCTTCTTATAGTGGAAACTAATACTAGTGGCTTTGCTATTAGTAGAGTTCTCTTGCACCAATTCCTATATAGATTCCTTTGACCTATAGCCTTTCACAGTTAGAATATGTACCTACTAGAACATAACTATGAGATTTCTTATAACAGATAGTAGCTATAGTTGATTACCTATACTATTAATGGAGATATTAGTGCTTATGTTTAGCTCATATAGTAATAGTCATTATAGACTACAAGAATATTGAGTACTTTTTAACAACTAAGGCTTTTTCCTAAAGGCAGATAAGGTGGATAGAAAAACTTAGTAACGTCGACTTCTATATTGTTTACTAACCAGGTACCTACAACACTAAGGCTGATGTTCTTTGATACTATATGGACCATGCTCATAGAGAGGGGGCACCTGAGCAAGGGCTCCTCTTTATTGAAAAGGGTCAGTATATCTCTGCAATTGAAAGATTGCTAACTGCACTACATCCTAGCTTTGTTGAGGACTTAAGGAAAGCATTAACCTAGGACCCAGAATATTAATCCTATATTCATAATCCTACTATATACTATTTAGTGTTTAAGGGGCTTCTGAAATTCAATAGGCTATGGTATATCCCCTCTTTCCTTTGGACATAGGTCATAGAATCTAGTTACAATTACCCTACAGCTAGCCACTTAGGCTAGGATAAGATATATAAACTTATTAACTAGGACTTTTACTAGCCATCTATTAGGAAGGACATAACTGAGTATACATCCTCCTATGACCAGTACTAGAGGAACAAGGTAAGGAGATAAAAAACCTATGGCAAGCTCCTTCCTCTAGAACTTTCCTACTACCCTTAGCAATTGATCTCAATAGATTTTATTGTCGAAACTCTTTTCCATAGATTTTATTGTTAACCTCCTCCCCTTAGCTAGCTTTACCTAAATTTAGGTTATCCTATATCAGTTCAGCAAAATAGTATACTTTCTACCCTTGGGAACAAATATGACCTATTAGAATGTAACTATAATATCTATGATAAGGAGATACTAGCTATAGTTGATTGCCTTTACTACTAATAGAGATACTGGTGCTTATGATCAGCTTATATAGTAATGGTTATCACTGACTATAAGACCATTGAGTATTTCTCTACTACCAAAGTCCTTTCCTAATAGTAGATAATGTGAATGGCAAAACTTGGTAACTTGGACTTCCATATTATTTACCAACTAGGTACCCATAACACCAAGGCTGATATCCTTCATGCTATAGGGACTATGCCCTTAAAGAGGGAGTACCTGAGTAAGGACTCCATTTCCTAAAAAAGGGTTAATATATCTATACTATTAAAAGATTACAAATAGCTCTATATCATACCTTTATTGAGGATCTAAGGAAGGTATCTGCTATTACAGAACACTGTATCTATGGTCTTCCCAGGTACTAGGTCATATATAGAACCTAATTCTAAGTCAACAAAAAGGTTATGCAGAAACTGTGAGCATCTCTTCCTTTAAGTTGAGCTATATAACTATATGATAGGCATTATTACTATTGAGCTCTGACTAAGTAAAGGGAGCCTTTGATAATGCAACATGCATGAGATTGTCTATACATGATCGATCATGATACTTGTCACCTTGATCTCATCATGATATACTAATTGGCTATATCATTAAAGGACATGACCTAAGGAGGTCCTCTCTCCAAACAGTATTGATAATCTTGCTAGAATACAAGGTAATTCCTGATCAGATATTTCGATCATCTTATAGGGAATTTGAAATAGCATGTAGCGATTTATAATAGAATATTTCTATAGAGTTTTTTTCCTTTATAATTCCTTAGTTAATCTCTCATTTAGAATTGGGTATTTAAGAGGGAGGGGATGAGTGATGTATTATGTTTTCTCTTCTCTCTCAAGCCTTCATCTTATATCTTGTACTATCTATAAGCCTTAAAAATATACTTTGTTATTTCTACACTTAAGATCTTTATCTTTCTTGACTCTTTAATAAAAGTGGAATTACAAGTAGTTATAACTTGCTGGTTGAGATATCTGAGTTCACTTAGTAATACCCTCTTGTAAAGCTTCTTGTACCTATACTTATACCTACATCCTTTATAAGTCTTCCATCATATCTACCTAGGACCTAGAGTATCAGTCTTATCTTCAGAATCCTACTACATACTATTCAGTGTTTAAGGGGCTTTAGAAGTTCAATAGATTATAGTATATCCCCTCTCCCCTTTGTACACAGGTTCTTAAGTTAAGGCACAGTCACCCTGTAGCTGGCTACCTTAGTTAGGATAAGACCTATGAAAATATTAATAGGGACTTCTACTAGCTAACTATTAGGAAGGATGTGACTGAGTATATATCCTCCTATTACTAGTACTAGAGGAATAAGGTAAGGAGATACAAGGCTTATAGTAAACTCCTTCCTCTCAAAGTTCACTACTGCCTATAGGAATTGATTTTAAAATATTTCATCACTGACCTCTACTCTTCTAATAGCCTTACCTAAATTTAGGTTATTGTAGATCAGTTCAGTAAAATAGAATACTTTCTACCCTTAGGAACTAATGTGATATATAAGGTACTAAATAATACCTTTGTCTATAAAATCTAGCAGCATCATAGGCTACTAGCAAATATAGTTTCATATAGAGATCCTAAGTTTGACTCCTTCTGGAAGGAAGTGATGGATAAATGTGGTGTAAAACTTTCTAAATTGACCACTGCCTATCTTAAGACTAATAGCTACATAGAATGCCTGAACCAGGTCCTGGAATCATACCTCAGGGTATATGTCAACTTCAAATTATTTAACTAGGTCTTGTTTTTTCTCCTGGCTGAGTTGGCTTATAATAATACTTAGTACTCCTTAATAGGTTCTTCTCCCTTATTTACTAATTTTGGATATCACCCCTTAATAGGGACTGTATAGTAGGTTATATTTTTTAAATGTACTAAGAAACTTTTACACTCTTAGTCTGTTATCTGCCAGAAGCTTTTCAATGCTCAAGCCCAGTCAGTTACCTAGTATGATAACTATTACCAAGAATTCCCTCTAGTGACCCCTAGTGATTTGGTGCTCCTAATATGTATTACGGGAACCTCTCCATGAGTTCCATGTGCCAGTCGGCTATCCTACCCAACATCTCAAATCAACTCGGAGACATGAGCTGAAGATCAGGTAACTTGTCCACAAGGCAATTCTCCTTGTTGTGTACAGTGTACCAATCTCTATCCGAGATCCAACATGAGAGTG
>JABYPW010000262.1:0-30706 GCA_016880775.1 Phymatotrichopsis omnivora | reverse complement strand
GGGGGGGGAAAGGGGAAAAACAAGGCGCGGTTATTCTGCTGTTCCCCGTGCCCCGGATCCTCCTGTTCTTGAAAATTCATATCCCTTCCTTACGACGACTCTTGTTTGCCCATCTCAATTCCACCCGAATGTAGTGGCGCCTGCTTGGTTTATACTACCAGGGCAACACTCCGTTGTCCCGGGAGGTTGTATCCCACTCGTATGTAGCACGACCCGTCGCTCCTCCCATTACTCCTCCCGTCATTCCCCTGCCCATACCCCCAGTCATACTGTTCTCCGCTGAGCTAACCTTATACTCGCCCCCATACACACCAATCGGCAAAGTCCACCACCAGGAGAAGTAATCAAAATCGACGCTCACCGCAGCCGCAAGCATAATCGCGCGTTCGTTCAGTGTCACTCCTCTTCCATCGTCGACACCTCCGAGACCCACGACGTCCTTGTGGCCCTCGCCGGCAGGCTGCCATTGTGCCGGGGTTAGCGTTCGGTATTCATTGCTTCTGCCGTTTTGAAGGTGAGGTGACGAGGTTCTGGCGCGATCGAGGCGGCATCTATGCGGAAGCAGTAGATGCCAGTGTTGGTGAAGAGTTTGTGGCCAGAGCCAGAGAAATTGCGCTTTACGGAAACGATGAGCTGGTTTTTTTTCTCGTGAGAAGGGATAAGTCCCTTTTCTCGGGTATACTCATTAATCTCTGCAACATTGGGAACTAGGAGTGGGTACATACCAGGATAGAAAGGACCTATCGGAATATGCGAATTGTGTAAAGAACCCCCTCGTCCGGCTACCACAGACTCTCCGTGAGACCATTGTAAAGCAAAAGACTGTACCTCCTCCACCACAGATGCGATTACTGTTGGGCCTCTCCAATAACCCTGTACTGATTCGGGAAACATAAACCTATTTTTCCCCGGACTCGGGCTTGAAAAAGACCTCCGATCAATCGAATCGTGCACTATTAACGCCGAATTCTCAAGTATCCGCACTTCGGGTGCCGACTATACAGCACCGAGTCCTTATCCTCCGGAATACATCATAGTCAAGCGAATTCCCCACGCCCCAATCGCTTTCGTACTGGTCCTCTGTTCCCTTCACATGAAAATATCTCCGCTCTAGCATTCGCTCGAGTTGCGCGAAGTCCACATTTCATTGGCGCCGCCCAGGAGCGGAAGATTGAGGTCCGGAGAATCACTGCATTCAAGAGGATTTTAACGATTGCTGTGCGAGTGTTTGTCGACGGGGTGCAAAGACGGCCCAGTTGGCGCACAAAGCCGTAAACATTGCAGAATCTGACGACGTGTTAATAGTCATGCGGGCTATTTAGTGGGGGAGTTTTGGTGGGTTATCTTATCTCCACCAGATCAATCAGATAACGTATGTGACGAGACATGCTTAGTCATATATAAGTAATAGCGAAGACGGCACCTACCCTACGACGCCACAGTATAATGACAAAAAAAGCAGCCCGAATGCTCCATACCTCGTTTTAGACCTCGCGTATCTTCTGACCATGAGCAGCGTCTAAGCATAGCCGAAGCATGTAGTATTCCACGGTCACTCCACATCACAGAGGTTCCCGAAAAAGGCAATCCCAGTTTTCAATGTAGACGAGAAATATTTTATGATGTGGATTTCAAGCAAATCTAAGGCTATTTGTCGATGTCGATGACGCAATCCTCGCATAACATAAGGTAGAAACCGTGAAATGGTAACGATTATCGGAGCTGTCTGCGCAAACAGTTACTCCCTTCCACCTTTTGTTATATACAAATGAACACAACATTATATGGGCTGGTATATTCGTGTTGATGATCAAGACCGTGATGCAGGATTTGCATACTCTCTAAAAAGGTGGATAACAGCTTGGGATATAGGTGGTTGACGGAGCATTTATCTATACACTAGGAAGGTTGCACGAATCCGGAACAAAAAAACTCGGCAAAAAATTATTAATTGTGAACGTCACAAATCTCGAATTCTACGATTTTTGCCTCAAGGATTACATTATTCTTTTCTGCCTTCCTCTGCATTCAACTCATCTCCTGCAGCCACTTGACATTGGTCTATTCAGTTCCCTCTAACACTACTATGGCAACGCAGTCGACAATTATATTCGTACAACAGAGAGTTGTATCCGAAAAGTCGCTCTTTTTTTCATTATTATAGCAATCTCGAAGTCAAGTCTATACAGCATAGACAATGAAAAATGCCTCTCAAGAGTGCGGTATTGTTCCATTGTCTGCTCGTCCTGTTCTTGGCAAAATACAACACCGTCTGGCACTGGGAAGTCCCAAATCTACCAACATCTTTAAGGCATCTGAGTCTTCTATTCGTAATGATCCGCGAAGCTAATATGCTTGCTTCGCTTGTGGAGACCAGGGTTGGTCGCAAGGAAGACGGCTGACCGGTTGTCGCAGTAAAGGGTCGGTTTTTCATCCTGTCGGAGCTCTGCAAAGAGTCTGTGGATCTAAACTGTGTGTTGCACTGCTTTGCTCATGGCAACGTACTCTGCCTCTGTGGTAGATAATGCGATGCTTTTCTGCTTACTGGAGCTCCAGGAAACTGGTGTACTGTGAGCGAGAAATATGTAACCATTAAAGGAATGTTAGTCATCCAAGGAATTGGCATACGATGCATCCACATATCTAGAGAGGGTAAGGGGCACCAAGGTAGGAAAAAATAGCTCGTAGTCCGTAGTTTTCCGTAGATAGTGCAAAACACATTTTGCGTAACTTTCATGGTCGGCTTCCTATGGCTGCAAAGAGGAGACTCCCTATGACTGACTGATACTGAGTCCTATCTGTAGGTTCCTCCCCCTCTGTATATGAGGAGAGCTAGGTTCCAGAATCCAAAGGTGTTGCGATGCTATTTGCAGTGTCTATGCCAAAACACTACAGGATGTTGTGGATGTATATCGCTTGCGAAACATAAGCACATGTATCTGACCATCGTATATTTAAGCTTAACATATGCTGAGGCTCACCAAGGTTTTTGACTTTGAAGTGTTTTTTGAGGTGTTGTTCAGCATTGTCAGCTTGTTATGTGGTCTCAGTAGTCAGGTAGATGTCATCAATATATATCCCAAGGGCAGCAAAGGGTTTTAGGCGAACAAAGACACACAGGTCTGTTGAGCCGGACACGAACAGTAGATGAAGAGAAAGAGAAAGAATAGCTTGTATTCTCAGCATGAAACAAAGATGGCTTGTCTACAAAAGAAAAGAGCCTGTATGGGAGAACACCTATGATACATATAATGGCAAGCGGAAAAAGCGAGTGAGAAACTGTGAAGCACGACAGCTAAAAACAAAGAAATAATGCAAATACAAAGACCAAAAATACACTGAGAATAAACTGAAAACCTGCTGATAATGGTGCATAACCCAAAACTCATGACTGAGAAAGGAAGGTAAGAAAAAGTGAAACAATGAAACTCAAACACAAAATGCTCACGCATGTTTATTCCAACAAGGTCTGCATTAGTAGGATGGAGGATGATTTCTGCAAGTACTGCTGAAAGTTTCTGGTACCATAGTCTTCCAGATTGTTTAAGACTGTACAGAGCATGCTGAAGGTGATGAACTTGGTTATGTCCTGTTGAAAATCCTTTAGGTTCTTTAACATAAAGCTCAACATCAATGGGAGAGTTGAGGTATACAGTGTCAACATCATATTGTAAGTGCATTAGCTTACATATAGTAGTTATGGTAATAAGGCAATGGAGTGACTGGTAGTGTAGGACAGGTAAAAAGTTTTCATCGTAATCCTCACCTGCAATCTGCAAGAATCATCGCATAATATAGTATGCCTTGTACCTGATGATATTGCCGTGGTCATTCCTCTTGATATTGAAAATCCACTTTCTACAGATGATGGAGTGGTTTGCTAGACAAGTCTAGGTTTCCCAGGTTTTATTTTCATTGTATGTAGTGATTTCTGCCTTCATGGTAGTTATCCAGTTTTCTTAATCTAGACTAGAGATAGCTTCCTTATAGGTACTATGTTCATCTGCAGCTAAGTTTGAGAATTCCCAGTCTCTATAGTAGTTATGTCAATTTCCAGGTATTATGCATATACTTCACCATGGTGGTAGTGGTAAGAGTAGAAGGTCACTAGGGATATTGTTAGGGGTATCCTAGATTTCAGAAGCATCCTGTATTTTAGGGGTATTATAGTATTGTAGGATGTCTTAGTCTAATGGTGGTTCATCCCCAGATTTAAACCTAAGCTCCTATAGAAGTTGCTGTAAGGGTAAGGATAGTGGAAGGGAAAAATAGAGGTGTCACTTAGGAGGCTGCTCTAATTCTGGGGTGAAGGAGGCTCCCCTAGGTGCAGGCTATAGGAGGGTGATATCTCTAGAAATGATAACCTTGTACACAACAGGGTCACAGATTCTGTATTAATAAATGGATAGGCTATAGCCTACAAGCTGTCCTAGTAGTGAGTGGGGTACTAGTTTTGAACTAGTAGGCTATGTGTCTTCTAGAATGTGATAGAAAATATGGTAGCCAAAGGGGTGTAGATGCGCAAAGGAAGGTTTTTCTCTAAACTGTTATGAACACCGGTAGTGGTCAGTGTCAAGGTACCTGGATGATGCACTATGATGGAGGTTACGCTTAGAATGTCAATATGTGAGTATGCCGTCTCTACCCTTCACCATTGTGTCAAGTGCTCTAGAGACGATCCTCTGTCACATGACCTCGTGGTATGGCGTGGTATGGTGTGGCTTTGCCATTAGCCCTGACTAGGCATGGGAAGTCAGCCCCACAGCTACCATTTTATCAGCTATTAGCATGATGTAATATTAGCCTAGTCAGCCATGATGTTATGATCGGGCGATTGGACTCATATTGCGAGAGACTATCACAAATTGGGAGTAAGGCCCGAGAGGGTGATAGGCGATCATAGTCAAATCAAGTACTAATCGTGTCCTGTCCTTGTTAGACTCTTCTATAGGTTTCGGTGATTAGGAATCAGGAGATGGTCTAGAACAGGTCTTAGTTCTTTGTGTTTCTATTTCCTTTGTCATCTCTTTATCAGCTCAGGTAAAGGATAGGATATATAAGTGCACACATGTTCTTGTCTTCTCTTCAGGGCGAGGATGGTCTAGTGGTATGGCTATCCTGGTGTCGTTGTGCGGTGACGCACAATGTCGTAGGTTCAAATCCCGCTTGTCCTATTCCATACCACGAATTACCGGTTGGTCGCGGGTTTTATAGCATAAGCGAGTATTCCCCGACTGTGCAGGGTTGTCTAATTACTGGTTCAGTCCCTGTAAGCGAATGCGACCAATGATCACAATGGCCATATGAAGGGTTACCCTAACGGCACTTAGCGATGTATCGCTCCCTCTCTACTTAGGCCATCCGATTAAGTTCGCGCAAAGCTGTCCGGTAGAAGAGTGTGACCGAGGGAAAAGAGTTTCCTTGTCTTCTCTTCTGGGCAAGGATGGTCTAGTGGTATGGCTGTCCTGGTGTCGTCGTGCGGTAACACGCAATATCATGGGTTCAAATCCTGCTCGTCCCATTCCATACCACGAATTTCTGGTCGGTCACGGGTTTTGTAGCGTAAGCGAGTTTTCCCCGACCATGCAAGGTTGCCTAATTACTGGTTCAGTCCTTGTAAGCGAATGCGACTGATGATTACAATGGCCGTATGAAGGGTTACCCTAATAGCGCTTAGCGATGTATCGCTCCCTCTCTACTTAGGCCATCCGATTAAGTTTGCGCAAAGCCGTCCGGTAGAAGAGTGTGACCGATGGAAAAGAGTTTCCTTGTCTTCTCTTCTGGTACACCCTCTGGAAGCATCTCATGGACACAAGACCAGAAACTATAATCCAAATCATCCAACCTCTCATGCAACATGGAGTGCACCCAAAAAACTTCAAGAACACCCTTGGAATCGCCCTGGCCAAACCGAAAAAAGACTCGTACGAAAACCCAAACAGCTACAGATGCATCTTCATAATCAATACCCTGGGAAAAGTACTGGAAAAAATAATTGCCCTAAGACTATCACAACATGCCATAGATAATGACATGATCACCAAAAACTAGTATAGAGCGCTCCCAGGAAGATCAGTAACCGACACGGTCAACACCCTAAAACACGATAGCAGATGGGAGCAAAACAAAAGAAAAAAAGGCCACAATGCTATTCATGGACATCGAAAAAGGATTTGACAGGGTCAACAAATGAAGACTACTCGACATACTTAGAAAAGGGAACACCCTAGAATATATCATCCGATGGACATGGTCCCTCCTGAGCCAAAGGAACCTATCTTTCTCGGATAAAGGAACAAAGTCAGACCCAATGGACATCAATCCAGGAGTCCCACAAGGATCGCCCATCTCCCCATTACTGTTCAACATTTATGTAGCAGAGCTAACAAGAGACAGCGGGGTGCAAATAAGAATCTATATGTACGTAGATGATATCTGTCTCCTTTGTACAAGTGAGAGCTACAAAAGGAACTGCAGGATTCTAGAAGAGTTTGTAAATGGGAAATTGAAAAGGAAACTGGATGACCTTCTACTCTCTCTGTCCCCTGGGAAAACTGAACTCTAACACATCCGAGCAGAACCAAAGGACAGGCTCCCAGTCAGGATCATGGGAGAAACAATCGAACACAAGGACATAGTATAATACCTAGGAATAATGCTTCACAGAGGAGAAAAGTATACCCCACACTGCCAACACAGACTAGGACAAGCACAAACAAGCCTCCACAACATCAACAGACTAGCCATAGGAGCCAAAGGGCTAAGCGTATACATGGCCAAAAAACTCGTTAAAGTAGTAGTATACCCGGCGCTATACTACGGAGCAGACACCTTCCACCCAAACCTAATATCGGACAAAGCCATAAAAATACTGGAAAAAGGGTCAAGCCAAACCTTGAAATGGGCCTGCGGCATGTTCAGAACAACCAGTAACAACAAAGCGATACTAGAGGCAGGGCTCAACACCCCAGAAGTAGAAATCCAAAGGTACCAGAAAAACTATGGAGCAAGAATCCTAGCCATAGGGAAGGAACACCCGGTATACAAATGAATCCCCCATCTCCCAGACAGACCAAACAAAGAACCAAGGCCAGCTAGAACCCCTATGTGGAGCTGCAGAACCTTCTCCAGCACCTGGACCATGATACAAATGCTGCAAATAGACGAGATGCTATGGACTATAAAGGAAGAACTAGGTGAAAAACCCTTCTCCTGCAACAAACTAGCCCTACCCGTAAGTGCATGGCCAATCAGCACACAAGGAAAACCAATGCTTGCTAGATTCAAAGAAAAAGAAGAACAGCTTAAAACCTTCCTAAGGGCGTTCGAAGACGACCATCTCGCCATCTTCACAGACGCATCCTAGGTCGGAGACAGAAACCAAGTAGGAATCGGCCTAGTTGCATACCTCCAACATAAAGAGATCCTCAGAATAAGCAAAGGACAGGGACATGGCCTCCAAGTGTTCGATGAAGAGCTAGAAGCCATAAGACTCGCCTTGGAAATCATAACTAGTTTAAAAAAGAAACACCAGGAGATTACAAAGGTCACCATCCTAAGCGACTCCAAGGGGGCCCTCGAGGCAGTGCAAAACCCCTACCCATCGAACACGCAGCACATCGCCTAAGAAATCTTCCAGAAAAATAGCACTCTAGCGAGCCTATGAGTCGCAGTGAACATGGACTGGGCACCGGGGCACCAAGGGATAACAGGAAACAAAGCCGCAGCCCAAGAAACCAAAAAAGCCTCACAGACCATGGCCACAAGGACATCTGGAAAAAAGAAAACGATCACTAGGAGCACGATCAAGCGCAGGATCAAAGAAACAATAAAAAGACAATGGCACAGCTCACCGGGAAGAAGGAACCATACACAGACAAATACAACCCCCTCCCAAGATTCCCCACAACAAGAGCATATCAGTTCAGAACAGGCCACGCATATATCCCAAACTTTAGACCATGGGACAGAGAGCACAACATCTGCCTGTACGGAGAAACCCAGTCAGTTGAACATTTCCTCCTCAGATGCGAGTCGAAACATAGCCCAAGGAAGGACATCCCAAAAGAAACGAACCTCAGAACCCTCCTCTATGAAGACCCACATGGCTAGGAAAAACTCATCAAAAAAGGCCTAGGAAGACCGCCGAATAAACAGGACCCGCCAGAGCCCCCCCAGGTAGAAATAGACAGAAGAGAGTAGAAGGTAAGGAAAGAGGAGGAGGATTTCCTGACCGTGATTTGCGATGTTTTGTTTTATTTTCCTTAGGAAGCGTTCTTCAGAGGAGTCGGGAGTGGCGGAGGTGGTTGTTAGGTTCATTTTTCCTTTTTTCTCTCCTTTAAAGCCATGACGCTCATTTTTCTCCCTTTCCCTAGTTAGTCCATCCTATTAAGTTAGTGAAAAAGATGCCCTACTAGAGGAAAGTGTATATAGATAGTTGGTTATCTAGAAATGGGAAAAGAGTATCCTTGTCTTCTCTTCTTTCCTTCCTTCCTTCTTTAGCACATAGCTTCTTGTCTTCTCTGCAATCACCATTGTGAAAGCCTTTGAGTTATCTTCGAGTCTTAAAGAATATATTCATTCTTCTCATCTTCTACCTTGAAGTCTACCCTGTTCATCGTAGGAATGATATCTTCCAGTTAAGCTTTCATTTACCTGAGATATCTGAGTTTACTCAGTAGCATTTGCGAAGCATGCCTGAGGTATCCTTACTGAGTCATATACGAACTATATAGGGTGATCTGTTACACTATATTCTTTACAGAAGATGGCTTCTTCCTCTTCCAACGTTCCGATGCCTGATACATCCTCTCTTGCTCTTGTTATAGGCTTTCAGCTCACTAACCCCTCAGCCTGAACAGTTTAGACCACATGCTCTTTAGCCTCTAATCTGTCCATGCACGGGGAGGCCACAATCAATCTTGATACCGCCGAGTTAGCCTATGCCAACAAGCACCAGAAGATGGTCATTGATAATTATGTGGCCATAGTGCAAGTCTTGCACAAAGCTCAGCAGTTCCTTAGGGAAGAGCCCTTCAAATGGGCCCTTCAAGATATATAGGAGGAATTCCAGAAACAATGCGATGATGTGGTGTCCATTGTTTATGCCACCATAGTCCTACATCGCACCATCAGGAAGCCCCTCCCCAAGTTGTCCATAGCTTTTCCCCCAACCATGACAAACCTGCTCCTGTCTGCTGTTGAGCAGATCCTGAAGGAGTGCGAGTCCTTTGCTCAAAGGGAGTTAGACTACACTAACACCCTGAATAAAGCACACTAGGATATGGTCCAGGATCTCAACTGCAAAATGGCTGAGCTCCGCCAATAGCTTGCAGACCAGGCTCTGCACCTGCTAGCCTCCCCAAATGAGTAAATTGTCACTCTAACAGTGTCCCTGGCTGAAGCGAAGGCCAGGGTGGAAGTCTTAGAGCAGGGTGAGGTCCCTCTCCAAGCTAGACTTAGTGAGGTGAATGAAATGATATTGCACCTCTAAGCTGAGAATGTAGCTCTCTCAGCTAGGTCTACCTTGAGGAAGGAAGATGTGGTCAAACTCAGGGAAGATCTGATGAAGGCCAACAATGATGCCAAGCTGTGGAAGGACTTGTACTATCAGTACAAGGAGCATTACAGATCCATTATCTCTCCTCCAGTGTCTAGGAACCTGGATGAGCTGGTGGATCTCGACGACCAGACAACTCATGTCTCTGCTCCTCCTCCCCACCCAAAGGGTCTCTGCAGGGGTCTGACTTCCTTTCAGCCACCTTCCTAACCTGTCTCCCCTACTCCTCCTATACCTCTAGCCCATTCTGCCTTTGCAGGACCTTTGAGGGCCCGAGGACTAACCTCCTTTACTTCTTTTGCACCACCTCCCCACCTGACCTCTTCTTGTCTACTCAATGAGAGTGATGTTATGTAGATAATGCAGGAAGGACTTAGGCAAACTGCCCCTCCAGCTCCTCCCTCGAATTGCAGCACTCCTGCCCCACCTCCAGTCCCGTCTACCTCCTTTAAGGGTCCTAAGCCAGCTGATCTTGAGAAGTTCTTAGGGAAGGCCAAGGATATAAGGAAGTTCATTGAATAGTGCGAGAACTACTTTGCCCTCCAAGCTCATACCTTCCCCCATGACTGGATCAAGACCAGGTTAACATCCATGTACATGATGGGTATGGCACAGATCTGGTGGTAAGCCAATGCTCACCGCTGGACCCAGCAGACCACAATCTGGGACGACTTCACTGAGGCAATCAAGACTTACTTCGGGGCCTTCACCACCAAGCCCCAGGCCATTAGGGAGATAATTAACACCAAACAAACCAAGGGTATCCTCTCCTACCTCACCTATATGGAGGCTCTTAACCAGGTTGTCCAAGGCGACCAAGAGTCCTTCAAGTTCTAGGTGGAGAGGGGCCTGAAGGAAGATCTCTGCATGGCAATAGCAGCCCAAACTACCCATGAGACTCCAGCAGCTGAGTAGCTTTCTCGTGTAGTGCAAGTGGGCCTTGCGATGGAGGATGCCCAGGTGGCCATCTAGGAGTCCCACAAGGGATAGTCGACCAAGCAGACTTCTAGCCAGTCTGCTCCTTCTACCAAGCTGAAAAAGACCCAGGATAAGTATCCCTCAGGGTCCTCTTCCCAGGACAAGGGGAAGCTTACTCAGCTTACTGAGGACAAGAAGGAGTAGGCCAAGAAGAATAAGGCCTGGCTACACTGCTTGTCCAAGTACCATAGTGTAAAGGACTGTTATTCCATGAGGAAATTCTGCATCTCTGCAGTCAAGTTTGCGTCCACCTCAACTAAATACAAAGCAGAAGATGATAGGAACTCCTCCTCCTCTAAGCAGTAAAAGATGTCTGCCGCTTGAGTGGTTGATCTCCTGGATGACTGGAAGGATGGGGATGACATCCCGATGGTGTAAGTTGCCTCTCTCTTCCCTAAGTGGAATCCCACGCCACCTCTCCCATTTCCTTTGTTCTCTTTTTCCTTTAAGACCTAGTTGGATTGAAGCATTGAATTTGTGGCATGAAATTTCCTTTAAGACCATTGTTTGAAATTTCCTTTGTACTTTTCTTCACTAAGGAGCTGGTGTTCACAACCATTGTTGCGTTCTCGGTGGGTGGGCCTGGCAGCATTGAGGCTAATGTAATTGATGATACCTAGGAGTGATGACCTGATGTCCCTTATAACTGTTATAATGCCCTCATGTATTATTTTCCTTCTTTTCTTAGAGGCATTGACTAGAGGTTGTGTTTTCCTTTTCTTTTGCAAGTTCTGCCTGAGGAGGACCCATTCCAGGTCGAAATGTGCTGGCCGTATAGTAGACCACTGTTCTTTACTGTAATCCATCTGATTATTTGTTCTACCTCCACCGTGTTTCCAACTCCTGCATTTGGAACAACCTTCTTACGGACAAGATGTATAGCGATCTCCGGCCACAAGTTTCCCAGCAGAGATCAGGGAACGTGTTCACTACCGCTATCATGTTAACCATAGTTTCAACCAAAGAAGGCCCTGCCCAGGCCAGGTGCATTACGGTTCTGGTCACTTTGCACTGGAAAACCCATACAGTTGAGGGTCCCTAAGTATATGTGATCACAGCCATAGCCAAGCTGGACAATGGAGCAACTGGTGCTTATATCTCAGATTGGCTCCCTGTCCCTAAGAAGAAACAGTCCTAGGCAGTCAACGTCTTTGCCTACGATGGTTCCTACCAACAGGAGTGGTATTATACTCCCAAACTTCAGATGCAGGTCCTCAACCATCGTAAACTCATAGATTTCAACGTTGGCCCTATACCTCCAGATGTGGACATATATCTTCCTGTCAAGTGGTTCCAAGATCATGAACCACAGGTCGATTATAACTAGGCTGTTCTTGTAGGATTTCCCTCCTCTAAATGCAAGAGTCATCTAGTGATACCTAATGTCTAGATGACCTCGGCATTTGAGTTGATTTAGGATAATGACTTCTACACTAACTCCAAGGCTGTCGGTGGCAGACTGCTTAGGTGGGTGGACACCCCAGTCAATGAAGGAGTTGTCTGTTGTTGTTGTGCCGCCATGACTAGAGCTCCAGTAGGCTCTTTCGCTGAGCTCTTCATGCGGTCTTCCATCTCCTCGACCTCTGAAGGTGATAAGTAGGAACAGATCTATCCTGCTATCTTCTCCGAATGCCTTGCCTCTTTGCTCCCTCCCCATCAGGAATAGGACTGCAAAATTGATCTGAAGGAAGGAACAACTCCTCCCTGGGGCCCACTTTACCATCTATCCGAGACTGAGCTCCAGGCCCTACACGAGTACCTTGATCAGATGATCAAGGAGTGGAAGATTAAGCCCTCCAAGTCTCCTACAGGTGCTCCTATCCTGTTCATGAAGAAGGCTGATGGTTCCCTCTACCTTTATGTCAACTATCTGGGTTTGAATAAGATCATTATTCAAAACCGCTATCCTCTCCCCCTCATGGGTGAACTTAGAGACCGGATAGGCAATGCAAAATGGTTCACCAAGCTCGACCTCAAGAATGGCTATAACCTCATTTGCATCACCAAGGGTCATGAGTGGAAAACATCTTTCTGCACTTGTTACGGCCAGTACAAGTATTTGGTGATGCCATTTGGTCTCTGCAATGCCCCTACTGTCTTCCAGGAAATGATGAACACTTTTTTTCTTGATCTCCTTGACTTAGGTGTCCTCATCTACCAGGACGACATCCTAATCTATGCCGCGACCAAGGAAGAACACGACCACCTTGTGCAGGAAGTTCTCAAGCACCTTGACCACCACAAGTTAGCACTTAAGCCAGCTAAGTGCGTCTAGGCAGTCTATGAAGTGGAATTCCTTAGGTTCATCATCTCTGACAAGGGCATTAGCATCTCCGAGGATAGGATTCAAGCTATCTGAGATTGGCCAACTCCCACTACAGTTTAAGACATCAGTTCCTTTCTGGGCCTTGCTAACTTTTATTGGGTCTTCATCCAAGGATTTTTGAAGATTGCGATGCCCTTGATAAACCTCACCAAGCAAGACTAACCCTGGACCTGGGGGTCTCAGCAGAAATCTGCCTTCGACACCCTCAAGGCCCTCTTTACCTCTGCACCTATCCTTGTCTACCATGATCCTTATCGTTTCCTTCCCAAAGCTAATTAAGCGCCAGGAACTGGGGCGTCGCACTCAATTAAGAGTCTATGACATAGGTTCGTTGGCTCCCATTAGGGGTTGGTGAAGCCTTTCTAGATTCAAGTGTAATATCCTGAGCATACCAAATGGTACGCGGGTAGACATGGCAACAGGCTGAGGAGTCCGTGGACTAGCTTAAGCCGACCTCAGATTAAACCGCTGATTACCTTTCTCAGAACTACCAGGGTACTTAAACCTTAAGACTGACTGCCTGATATGCTGGCTTTCGTTGATACCTGAGTAGACCCCTTAGAGACAAGTCCTAGTTGCCTCCACCTCCGTCACACTCATTGGCACCTACTACTACTCAGCGCTTTATTCTAGGGCTATGGGAGAGAGACACCAGTATTGTTGACTGGGCCCTCACTTCCTCACCCAACTCTACTATGATCCTCAAGTCCCCCTTCAAGCTAAAACCGATGCCAGTGACTTTGCCCTTAGGGGCGTGCTATTGCACCAGTTTCCTAATGGCTCTATTCGCCCATTGGCCTTCCACTCTTGCAAACTTAAACCCACAGAGTAGAATTATGAGATATATGATAAGGAAATGCTTACAGTATTCAACTGCCTCTATATGCAATGGAGACATTGGTGTGAGGGAATAGCTCATCCAGTGTTAGTGGTAATGGATCATAAGAACCTGGAGTACTTTACGACCACTCAGCTCCTATCCAGGAGACAGGCCCAGTGGATGGAGAAATTGGGCACTATCAATTTCCAGATAGTGTATTGGCCAGGTAAGTCCAATGACAAGTCTGATGCTTTGAGCAGATATGGGGACCACGTCCCTGTGGAGGGAGCACTGGAGCTTGGTCTTCTTTTTCTCAAGAAAGGATAGTATATCACTGCGATTAACAAGTTTTATACTGCGCTTAGTCCTTCCTTTTACCAAGCCTTAAGAGAAGCTATTGCTGCTGACCCTGAATACCAACGCATTCTGAGCTTGTCACAGGAACCCTACAGTGTTCATGATGGCCTTCCAATGTGGAATGGTCTGTGGTATGTACCCCCATCTCTTCGCACTGAGGTTCTTAGGTCCAGGCATGATCACCCCATGGTAGGCCACTTAGGCCGAGATAAGACCTTTGATCTTATCGACAGAGACTTCTACTGGCCACATCAAAGGCAGGATATAGCCAAGTATATCTCTGCATTCAACCAGTGCTAATGGAATAAGGCCCGCCGATACAAGGCCTATGGGCAGTTGCTTCTATTGGAGATACCTATAGGCTATAGGAATCGATCTCCATGGACTTTGTGATGGACCTCCCTCCTCCTGACAGCTTCACCCAAGTGTGGGTAATCATTGATCGTTTCTCCAAGATGGTGCATTTCATTCCTCTTGGTCCTTATCTACTTTCCCCAAGCGTTTAAACTGCCAGGAACTGGGACGTCGCCACTCAACTAAGAGGATATGACTAGGTTCGTTGGCTCCCATTTTGGGTTTAAGGTGAACTACCTTTTTAGGTTCAAGTGTGAAAACCTGAGCATACCAAAAGGTACGCGGGTAGACACGGCAACAGGCTGAGGAGTCCATAGACTAGCTTATGCTGACCTTAGGTTAAACCGTTAATTACCTTCCTCAGAACTACCAGGGTACTTAAACCTTAAAGGTTAATGCCAGATATGCTGTCTTTCGTTGGTACCCAAGTAGACCCCTTAGAGACAAGTCCTAGTTGCCTCCACCACCGTCACACTCATTAGTACCTACTACTACTCAGTGCTTTATTGTAGGGCAATGGAAAAGAGCACCAGTAATGGTTAACTGGGCCCTTGCTTCCTCGCCCCCCTTCATTCCTCTTGGTCCTAATGTCGACTCCAGGTACCTTGCCAACATCTTTGTCTATGAGATTTGGAGATACCATGGCCTTCCCACCAACATAATCTCTGACCGTAATCCCAAGTTCGAAGCCTTTTGGGCTTATATAATAGAAAATCTCAGGGTTCAGTTGTTAAAGAGCACTGCTACTTAACCCCAAATAGATGGGCAAACTGCACAGCTGAATCAGGTCCTGGAAGCCTACCTCTATGCGTATGTCAACTTTGAGCAATCGGATTGGGTTTTCTTTCTTGCTCTAGTAGAGTTCGTGTACAACAATTCCAAGTCATCCTCCACCATGGTATCCCCTTTCTTTGCTAATTTTGGATATCATCCTTCACTTGACGCTGTCCATACGGTCTCCGCCTATCGGGGAAGTGGGGCCTTAACTCGAGAATGGACTACAATTAGGCAACGACTTTCCTCAGCTCAACAGAAAATGGTTACATTGTATGACAAGTCTCACCAAGTCTTCCCAGCCCTCAAGCCTGGAGACTGCGTCCTACTTAAGCATGACGATATCACCCTCTCACAACCTTCCCGTAAGCTAGACGCCAAGTTTGCTGGCCCCTTTGAGGTAATCAAACCCATCGGGCCTCGGGCCTAGAAACTCAAGCTTCCCTTCTCCTGGAAGATCTACCCTATTTTCCACATCTCGAAACTTAAACCTTACTATGTCTCAGGTGAGTTTCCTGTCCATCCTCCTCCTGCTCCTAAGATAGAGGAGGGTGAAAACTACTTCTTCATTTCCGAGATCGCCAAAGTTCAGAATAATCAGAAAACTAAGTGGGTGGAATATTTGGTGTTGTGGAAAGGATACTCTCATGATGAGGGTAGTTGGGAACCCTTGGAGTTACTGCTAGTCAATGGCGAACCCCTCGACGCTGTTGTGACATTTTGATAGACCCATCCGGAGGCAGAGTGCCAAGCCACTGAGTCAGAGGAGGCTCCACTATGCAAGCGAAGACTGAGGAATTAAGGTATATATAGTTGCTCCTTCCTCCATAGTTGGTTTCCCTTTAATGCAGTGGGGTGACACCATTGTGTCCTTTGTATGATCCTGAGTCCCCTTTAAGCTCCATTGAGTTGGGATGATCTCCCTCTATGGGCTGCAGGAAACCCTCCTCTTATCCCAGTTGCTCTTAGGGAAAGATGGGAAATCGATATAAAGATAACTCCTATGCGCATGGGCACCATACGCCTTAGAAGGGGCATAGTGTTATGAACACCGGTAGTGGTTAGCTTCAAGGTACCTGGATGATGCGCTATAATGGAGGTTATGCTTAGAATGTCAACATGTGAGTATGCTGTCTCTACCTTTCACCATTGTGTCAAGCGCTCTGGAGACGATCCTCTGTCACATTACCTTGTGGCATAGCATGGCATGGTGTGGCTTTGCTGTTAGCCATAACTAGGTGTGAGAAGTTAGCCCTACAGTTACCATGTGATCAGCTATCGGCATGATGCGACATTAGCCTAGTCAGCTATGAGGTCATGATCGGGCGATCAGACTCGTATCGCAAGAGACTATCATAAATTGGGAGTAAGGCCCAAGAGGGTGATAGGCAATCATAGTCAAATTAAGTACTAATCACGTCCTGTCCTTGTCGGACTCTTCTATAGGTTTCGGTGATTAGGAATCAGGAGATGGTCTAGAATGGGTCTTAGTTCTTTGTGTTTCTATTTCCTTTATCATCTCTTTATCAGCTCAGGTAGAGGATAGGATATATAAGTACGCGGATGTTCTTGTCTTCTGTTCTGGGGCGAGGATGGTCTAGTGGTATGGCTGTCCTGGTGTCGTTGTGCGGTAACGCGCAATGTCGTGGGTTCAAATCCCGCTCGTCCCTTTCCATACCACCAATTACCGGTTGGTCGTGGGTTTTGTAGCATAAAGCGAGTTTTCCCCGACCGTGCAGGGTTGCCTAATTACTGGTTCAGTCCCTGTAAGCGAATGCGACCGATGATCACAATGGCCGTATGAAGGGTTACCCTGACGGCACTTAGCGATGTATCGCTCCCTCTCTACTTAGGGCATCCGATTAAGTTCGCGCAAAGCCATCCAGTAGAACAGTGTGACCGAAGGAATAGAGTTTCCTTGTCTTCTGTTCTTTCCTTCCTTCCTTCTTTAGGACATAGCTTCTTGTGTTCTCTGTGATCACCATTGTAAAAGCCTTTGAGTTATCTTCGAGTCTTAAAGAATATATTTGTTCTTCTCATCTTCTACCTTGAAGTCCACCCTGTTTGTCATAGGAACGATATCTTCCAGTTAAGCTTTCGTTTAGCTGAGATATCTGAGTTTACTCAGTAGCATTTGCAAAGCGTGCCTGAGGTATCCTTACTGAGTCATATACGAATCATATACGGTGATCTGTCACATAAACCATCCTTCAAATGGTATGGTTTTAGGAGTGGCATGGTGTATTACCCTATTGCATATATACATGGTGTAGGCTATAGCTTTGGCCCAAAAACCTTTTGGTAGACTAGTGGAAATAAGTAGGGTGTACATAGCAGTAGTGATAATACAGTTAGCATATTCTATAATACTATTGGTCTTATGAACATATGGTAAAGAATTTCCATATATGATTTTAGTATTAAATAGGAAAGTGGTAAGCTCCTCATTGACATACTCTCCCCCATTGTCTGTGCATAATATAATGACGCTTATGCTCTTTGCTTGCTCTTCTCACTTAACCTATTATTGTATATAAGAATTGCTTTGTCCTTAGTATATAGAAAGCCAATAAGGGTATAGTAGGAAACGTTATCTATCAGGGTAATATAATACTCAGCAGCACCAATAGAGGCAATAGAAAATCTTCTAGATAAATTAGAGTGGAGGGTTTGAAGAGGCTTGATAGCATGAGTTGTAGGATCCATAGGTATTTTCCTTGTTGACTTTCCTTACTTTTAGGCTAGGCAGAAAAAATTGCTTAGGATTATCAGAATTTTAGGAAAACTAATAGTAACCTTACAGATTCTAGAGAAGGTTAAGGAGGGAGTATAGCCAAGTATCTTATATATTGCCTACATATATAGGAGAGAGGTTTAGGAGTTTACCTGAAGGACATATTCCCTGTTTTCTAAAACTGCATAGGCTAGTTCTCTTCCTCTAAGGGTGACTCTTAATTCTTCTCATATACTCTGTAGCTTAGTGCTAATAGTATTTATAGCTTGCCAAGATACTAGGCTGGTGGAACTGAAGTAGGGAATATAGAGAACATTAGTTAAGGTAAGCTTGGATAGTCCATGTTTTATATTAATAGTGAGATTGATTTCGCTATAGTGTGTTGAACACAAAATTTTACTTTTACTAACAACAATGTAGGAAGAGAGAGGCTATAGTTTGGTGAAAATTTACTTCTTACCACTCATATAGGCAGAGGCACCTGTATCCAAAATCAACCTATCTTTGCCAGGAACATCTGGAGTGATAAATACTGTCTTAAGGTTATATACAATAGAAGTAGAGTTAGAAGTACTAGCAGGTATAAGAGCTTTTGAATTTTCTTGTTCTGTATTCTTTTTCCTATATTCTTCTATAGTGTGACCTTTGAGCCTTTTTTATTTTTTCTCCTTACACTAAGAACAATGTTTTTTATTTTACTATAGCTAGGCAGTGTAGGCTTCATTGTCTGTAGCTCAGAGCTTAGTGGACTCAGAGTGAGGTCTAGAAGTTTATCATAGACAATGGCATAAGAAACCTTTTCTTAAGTCTAGAGGTTGTCAACTATATTAGCCATATATGAGGGAAGCAAGTTAAGGAGGTAGGAGCTATTGATCTTTAGGCTTTTAGTAAAATCCTTTAGTTTAGCTTCTAGGGTATCTTACTTTAAGCTCATAGTTCACTCAGAAATCCTTATATAAAGTGCATCAAAAGGGTTGAGATAGTCTGCTATCAATTTCCTTAGGTCATACTTTAGTGTAAAAAGTTGTCCAAAAAGTATATAAATTGATTGGGGGGTTTTCCAGTCAAACTGGTCATTGAGTGTGGACTAGGTTTCAGTAGAGGTGGTTTTTCCAAATATGATTGGGATCAGTTGTAGTTCTATATTCTAGTTCAGAAAGGCCTATACTTTGTTATCAAGGTCATGCTATTCTCTCTATACAGTCATTGCTTCTATCTCAGAGGGCTCTGTCTTGGTTCCTAGGATTATCTTATGGCACTTGAGATACTTGAGAAAGACTAGAGCTTGGTGGTGATAAGTGTAGAAATTAGTGGTGCATTTTAATTTCTCAATAGTTAGGATGCTGTCAAGCTTAGTAGACATCATATTTATGGTATTAGAGGTAAGCAGAGTAGGAGGATGCTGAACAGTTTCTTATATTAATGATTCTAGGTCAACAGTTTCAGGTGCTAGCAGTTCCAACATCAATCCATGCTTATAACCTATTAAGCCAGACTTAAATAGAAGATAGAGAGAAAGAGTGAGAATAGCTTATATTCTAGTACAAAAACAAAGATAGCTTATCTACAAAAGAAAAGAGCCTCTATAGGCGAATGCCTATAATATATATACTGGTAAGTGGAAAAACTGAGTGAGAAACTATAAAGTACAATAGCTAAAAGCAAAGAAAAAATGCAAATACAAAGACCAAAAATACACTGATAATAAACTGAAAAGCTGCTGATAATGGCACATAACTGAAAACTCAAGAATATAAAAGAAAGGTAAGAAAACAGAAAAAGGGAAACAATGAAACTTGAATATAAAATGCTTATGCATATTTATTCCAATAAAAGCTACTAAAACATAAGACTATAAAACTCAAACAACATATAAAAAGACTATCCCCTTCACATTACTGAACTAAAACCCTCTTACAGTTGACATTTCCAGTTGGAAAACTCTATAGTAGGAATATATTATTAAGGTCTCTAATAATGACTAGGAAGATGCTAAGACCTCTTCCACTAGTCCTTCCCCTTTTACCCTCACTGTATCTCTTACACTAATACTGCTTCTAATCAATGTATACTGCTAGCTCTCAATACATCAGAGAACCTAAAAAGATGTCTCCTACATAGGCTCCTCTATATGACTCTGCACCTGAGAAAGGAGTAGGGTTTTTTATGTAAGTACAATTAATATTCAATACTGGCTAATCAGTGTTTGTAATTACTTCAGAGCATACTCCAAAACTTTGAAATAACGACAAATCAGCGAGTGCCCTACCATGAATGGAAAGGATTGAGTGGCCTACTATTACTAGGCTTAATGTCTCTATGAATCAACGCATCCTTCTCTTTCTCCACTATGAAGTCGAGTGATATCTTCTGCATAGCTAGCAGGTTTTAAACATCACAAGAACGATGAACATTCTAGAATTTTATCTCCATGCCAAAATTCATAACGCTTCAATATCAATGTAGTAGAGTCTACTAAACTCACCATTTCCCTTAGCGGTGCATACTTTTTCTATTTCACGTCTTCGCTAATGAGATTAGTTAAGTATGGTGCAGAAATAAGCGTAAGTTTGGTATTGAATTTTGCTTCTTAGTTTCAGTAATGTTGGTGAAGGCTAATGGAAATATTGCAGAACAGGGGGTGTGTTTTTGCATCTTCTCGTGTATTGACGATATCTGTGGAGGTGCAACGAGTGTGGTATACCCGCGGTGTGTGTGTTGATGATTGGATGCGCGAGTGATTAAGTATGATGCGCGTGGAAGTGCGGGTGCGCGACGGGGAAATATCGTTGTGGATTCTAGATTTGGCTTCTATATGTGAAGGGATTTTGTTACCCCGCCAGTTACTTCCTTGTGCGATAAGTTGAATAATGCGCTCTTCCAGTCCATTGGCCCTACCAAAAGTGCGTAACGTTTTTCAACAATAGATGTTCCCTGCCAACTGGTACCGCTTCATACATATGTAATAGAAGCGTATACATCTGCGTGATGTTACTTCTGTCTACAAGTCACGGGCGAATACGTGAACTATATTTTCGCTACCAAATTCAGCGCAGTTATTTTTTAGTCATGGTTTGATCATATGCAATAGCTTTATATTATTATTGACGGGGGAAGTTGAGTATTTTACAATGAAGTTGCCAAGACAATGCTTCCTTACAACTCTACTAGTGTTCTTTGTCCCCTGCTCCGCCTAAACACTGACCGGAAGACGACAAGAGGCGGTAAAATCGATATTGAGGCAAGATTATGCTAAATAAATTATAAATCTCCTCCCCTGCTCTTTTCGTTTTCGCTCACCCAGAACATTATAGAACACAACTACTTCATATTCTAGCGGCATTACCCTGAAAAAATTGGCTATGATTACTGTCGACTAGGAAGACGCCGTGGCTAACAAAAATATGCTAGGTACAGGAAAGACAAATGTAAACAGACAGAAGTAATAAAGTCTTATAATCACAAGAATGCACGCACGCTCGTGGACTAAACATAATTCTATTACCGAATAGCTACGTCGTCAGGTAAAGCGAATAACCAACGTAACAAGAAGAGAAAGCAGGAAAAGGCAGAAATTACAAGCATAATATAGAAACGTAATTACAGATACTCCCCTTTCATTCATCTACTCCTGCAACTCGAACACCGAACTTACAAAATGATCCAGTTCCCGCACTTCCAGAACAATCTAATCCCCCGCATGTTCCAAACCTCTTGGTAAACCCGATAATCTGAAGACGATCCGGTGCTACCGAACAAAACATATCTCTTCGATTTACATCTGTCCCGATCGCACATATCCGCTACACATATTCCCAACAAAGCAGCGCGAGTGACACTCCATGAAGGCACAACTTCTGCCTTAACCCCTGCAGTCCCTCAAGCATTTCCACCAACTTTCTATGGCGTCTGTCCGGTCGGAATTTCGACTCTCTTATGACTTCGTACTAACACTTGCACCAAGTTTCACAAGTTTTTGAACAACCCTGCGATTACCGTTGAAAGGTACTTCACGATGCGGAGTCTCCCTATCATTCGAGTTCGTATTGATATGCGGCAAATGCATTATGGATCAGCATTCCACAATGGAGCGACCGGTAAATAATAGTACATTATAAATAGTTACACATTACCAAATCCGTAACTCAGCATCTTGTGTAGAAAACAATTTCCTAGAAAAGTTCTCTAACTACTACCCCCAGGCTAAACATTTTTCCAGGTTTCAACTCCACTAGGTTCTTCGACTTTTTCCGTGTTTCAACTCTTTCAAGATATGGAGCAACACTCTACTTCTTCGGTCCGTTGCCGGAAGCGCCGTCTATTACCCATAATACCACTTCCTACCGATATCGGCTCCGAGATCCACAACCCTAGCATGCTCGTTTCCAGCTACCGCATAAAACGGAGTCCACCCATCATACGACTTCGCACTGAAATCTGCACCGAGATCCACAGTTTTTGCACAATCCCAATATGACCGTTTGCAGCAACCTCATGAAGCGCAGTCCTCCAGTCTCTCAGCTTCGTATTGATATCTACTCCGGATTCGGCAAGTTTTTGAACAACCAATACATGACCTTTGGCGGCTGCCAGATGAAGCGCAGTTGTCACCCCTAGCATGCGCCAAGCTGCTCATGTTAGAGCCGTCCCACGACACGTCCCGCCGCTTGGTGTCTTAAAGATGCCTAAGGTGACAGATAAAAATTTCTACAGCAGCTTTAACTCTCCTTAAGGCCAGCAGTCTTCTTTTTTACGCGACCAAAGATGGTCTGCCATTCTTTTTCCGCTGCCTCCAGGCAGTACCGCATTGCTTGAATTTGTAAATATCAATAGATTCACATGTGTTTTTCTAGTAATTATATGACAAATGTAAATGTTCAAAGATTTATCAATTTGGTGAATCAGAGGTAGTAATTCACTCACTTACTTTTATATAATTCAGGACATTTTGACAGTCAATTCTTCAACACCCCTTGAACTTTGAACAGTAAATTTGTCTCACAACTTAAGACTGTCTAAAGAATTAAAGGATTCTTTAAGACCTATGCCTCATTTCTTGAAGATGCCTCAAGCAATACACAAAACCTCTGCAGCAGTTTTAACTCCCTTTAAGCCTTGCACTATTCATTTTTGCTTGACTAAGGATAGTCTACTATTCTATTTCAGCTGCCACCAGGTAGTCATATTTGCTTAAATTTATAAATATCAATAGACATATATATCCTTATCCATTAATTATATAACACAGATAAATGCCTACAAGTTAATCAAATTGATTGATGAGAGGTGGGGATTCATTCACTTATTCATATAATATAGGTTATATTTGTACTTTATTCTTTAAGAACCCTTAAAACTTTTGAAAGTAAATGATGCTAAAACTTAAGACTGGCTAAAGAATTAAAGATTTTTTCAAGGCCTATAGCTTACTTCCTGAAAATACCATAAGCAATAGATACAAACCTTTACATAAGCTTTAACTCCTCTTAAGGTATGTACAATAATACAAAATCAGCATTCGGCTACTTACATAAGCAAGCCTTGGCTACACCAACACCACAATCTACACCAAAAAGAATTATATTCATAAAAGTCTCTCCCACTCTAAGTTTTTAACTGAATAAATATTTTTGATTATTTTAAATATAAATTGCTTAGTATTTTGTAGTATTTTAAATATCTTTTTTGAAGATAAATTTTCTTATAAAATATTACTATATTAAGCATTACATGTGAATCTATTGATATTTACAAATTCAAGCAATGCGGTACTGCCTGGAGGCAGCGGAAAAAGAATGGCAGACCATCTTTGGTCGCGTAAAAAAGAAGACTGCTGGCCTTAAGGAGAGTTAAAGCTGCTGTAGAAATTTTTATCTGTCACCTTAGGCATCTCTAAGACGCCAAGCGGCGGGACGTGTCGTAGGGCGGCTCTTGTTAGAGCCGGACGAGTTGTCGAGGGCGGCTCTAACATGAGCAACTTGGCGTATGCTAGGGGTGCAGTTGTCCGATCTCCGGACTTGGCACAGGTATCCGCCCCGAGATCCGCCCCGAGATCCACAAGTGTTTACACAACTGTAACATGACCGTTTTTAGATGCCAAATGAATTGGCGTCTACCCGCCTCGCGACTTCTCACTGATATTCGCTCTGAGATCCATAAGTTATTGTACAACTTCAACATAGCCGCTGCCAGCTGCTTTATGAAGCAGAATCCACCTTCTCGTGACTTCGTGCTGATATCTGCTCCAAGATCCTCAAGTATTTGAACATCAATACGACCTTTGACAGCTGCCAAATGAATTGCAGTCCACCCATCTCGCGACTTCATATTAACATCCGCACCAAGATCTACAAGTTTTTGCACAGCTTCAACATAGCCATTGCCAGCTGCCAAATGAAGCGCAGTCCACCCTTCCAGTGATTTCGCACCGATACCCGCTCCGAGATTCACACACTTTTGAACTTGGATATCACCTCTGCGAGCCGTAGTATGAAGCGCAGTCCATCCATCTTTCGACCTCGTACTAATAATATCCGCTCCGAGTTCTGCGAGCTCCCGAATCATCGTTAAGTCGCCATGTTCAGCTACAAGATGAAGTTGACTCTCCTCGCAGTCGTCTACGGTAATACCAACCATTTGTCAGAATGCTTCAAAATTCCTGCGGACGGATGCCGAAAGATTGTGTTCGGCGTAAAGCTGAACTGCGTTTCTATGGCACGAAGCCAAATCCTAATCCCCTCCCAAATCCTATACCAACCTTTGTAGTCTTTAATTTTGGTCCTTACTTCCGCCACAGCTGCTAGCAATTGGCCAGTAAAATTGGGTGCGCCTGGACCAATGAAGAACAAATTCCTCGGTTTTTTGCCTCAAAGCCTTCTGGGACATGAAAATATTTCGCCGGTATTGAATTCATTAAACTGATTGCGCAGAACCGTTGTGATCGGTTTTTTTCTTCGCATCTTGAGATGACCTTCTCGAGCTTGTGTGAGATGACCAAACTTTCGTTTAACCCCCTAAAGGCGCTTATAGTACCTTTATCTATCAGAATGTACGTTTGGAAGAATTTGAAGCAGTGCATACATCCAAGTGAGAAGTATCACTCTTGAATGTCCATCCGTTGGTAATATCCTGTAGACATTAGCTTCCCCCCTCCTAATATCTTTACCAAACAAATAACAAGAAGTCATACTGATTCCGTATACATGAGTGTACCAACACTAGTTCTGAGCTGCGTTGTGTGATACTCCTTACTGATCCACCACAATCCTCCCGTTTTCCCCGGATGAAACTAAGACTTTGAAACAAAAGCGAATCAGCAAAACATGTTATCATAAGTGCAAATGATTTGGCAGTCTAACCATTGCTTGGCTTAATATCGCTATGAATTACCCCAACCCACTCTTTCTCCACTGTAAAATGGTTGCCATAGATTCCCACTCCGCGATGGCAATAAGCAAGGGCTGAGGCGACCTGAAACAGGACTTGCCAGAGAACATTTTCGGTCACCGCGTTTTTCCTTCTATTTAAATTATTCAGCAATTATTTGCAGTCAAAGCTATGTAATTGTGAAAATGGGGACTCCTACTGAGAGAGAAACTCAAATATATCGTCTAATGGACAATACTCCATATGGAGCAACAGACAATCTGGTCGTGTTCGCACGCTACTAAGTCGAAGATGCTGGGATGACTGAGCTTTTGCAGGATCCTGTATTTCCGTTCGAGATATCTGGAGTCTCGGCATCCGATTTTCTTGCGAGCTAGTAACGTATGACACCCGGAAGCGAGGCGACGCTGCGCAACAAAGAAAAATTACATTTCCTTCACAACTACATATCGCATTATAGAGAGAGAAAAATTACTAGATAAATAAAACCAAGCGAATACTTCTACGTTCCCAAATTAACGGATTTCCGAAAATTGAAAGAGTTATTTTTGGAAATAGCCGAAAAATACCGCTTGAAAACACAACCCCCCCCTCCTCAAGCAACCATAACTCCTCCCCCACCCCTAAGGGCATGAAGATGTTAGCTATTGGGTTTAGTTTTTTCGGGTATTGGAGGTGTGGCGATAATAGGGCCTCCGGAGGCATCGCGGAATATGGGTATCTATCACGTGACAGTGAGCCTACGGAGGACCAAAAAAAAGTGGGCGAAAACTAGCTCACTCGATTCCTCGACCGTCATTTAAACCCCGCTATAAAATATGCTGCTTGTTTAGATCGTCAACGTGTATATGCGAGTAGTCCCCGAATGATCCGTGATTATTTTTGGAAGCTTCGTAAGATTATTCGAAAAAATAATCTATAGCTATACTAGTTTTTCAACGTAGACGAAAAAGGGTTATTGATAAGGATTACAAGTAGGGCGAAGGTGATTCGCCAGAAAGGGCGCAAAATTCCACGAGTTACGCATGATGGGATGCGTGAAATGGTCACAACAATTGAAACCGTATGTGTTGCCAGCTATCTACCCCCGCCGTTTATTGTGTACGAAGGTAGTGCACATTATATGGGTTGGCACATTAGTGTTAATGGTGTGGATGCTGGAGAGAAGGATACCATGTTCGGTTGCTCGCCAAAGGATTAGACAGATGAGGAACTTGGGTATAAGTGGTTATATAACGGAACTTTTTGATCCATATACGAAGCAAAAAGTTGACGATGCACCGCGACTACTTATCGTCGATACCCATACCTCGCATATTCACTTCGATTTTGTAAGTATTGCCTCGAAAAAAACATTCTTCACTATTTACCTTCTTACAGTACACACCTCCTTCAACCTCTTGATGTCCGGTTATTCGGCCCTCTTCAGCACTACTACGGCAAGGAAGTTGACGATTTCATGCGCGTAACCAGCACTTCAATTCAAAAAGTCCATTCTATCCATTATTCATTCATGCTCACAAGCTGATGTATACGGCAGTAAATATTGTCCGTGCATTCGAAGCCACCAGGATTATTCCTTTACGTCCGACACCTATCCTAGCCAAATTACAACACCGACTCGCCCCTACCCAGACCCGACAGAACTTTCCAGCTAGTCCTGAACACACATTTCACAGCAAGAATGAGTTACGTCTTCAGACCAATCAAGCACTCTCATTAGTACGTAGCGGTGCTTCGGAAGATTCAATTTGTGCGATTATTGTACGTTTCTCCAATACTGCTGAGGACGCCTGAACTGCAAATGATATCCACGCAGACACCATTCACCAGATTAGGGCAAAGTACGAGGAAGTTAAGGTTAGCAAAAAG
Source organism: Phymatotrichopsis omnivora (assembly GCA_016880775.1). Lineage (NCBI taxonomy): Eukaryota > Fungi > Ascomycota > Pezizomycetes > Pezizales > Rhizinaceae > Phymatotrichopsis > Phymatotrichopsis omnivora. Next base: position 3,546 of record JABYPW010000262.1, on the reverse strand, counting down.
GATAAACATTTGGTCTCAAAAGTACAGGTTATTACCATTAAGGACCTAATTCGGTTGCGAGAAGAAAGAGAGGCCAAAGACCGAAAAAAAAAAAAGAAAAGAAAAGAAAAGAAAAGAAAAAACTACAAAAATTACCCGGAAATTAGTGAGAAAGGCACCGGTTACCCTAAGAAAGCGTGTTTGGTTTTCAAATTCCCATTCCGTAGTTGACATCTTGGATTTCGGGGTTGGGAGTGGTAGTGTGGTACGAGCGACAAGAATTACACCAAGATCACGAAGATGCCCCCAGCGATCACCCTCCTCCGATCCTCAATACCCCCGAAAGCAAAAACCGATGGCTACCCGATCGGCCTTTACAGATGTCTTTGCGCTCTCGGAAGTAGGCAAAGAGTTATGGCCATGGAAAGGAGGGTTGTTTTAAAGCGGTATTTTTCGCTTATTTCCCAAAACAACTCTTCCAATTTTCAGAAATCCGCTAATCTGGCAACGTAGAATTTTTTTTACCCGGTTTATTTGGTTAGTAATTTTCTCTCTATTTATAATACGATACGTAGCTATGTTCACCTTTTCCCCGGAAACTCTAGCTCGACTAACCTTTCCATCATGTCTCCTTTTGACAAGCTTCACAACACCCTGAGCCCCGGAACCGCATTTTGGGACTTTTTCATAGTTTGAACTAAAAGGACCAATTCACTCGGGATCTCGAAAACGCGATCAGCTTTGATATCTGCAATGCTCCGAACCCGCGTTAGTTACATACCTCCCGTTCGCTCACAGTAGATATTATGTATCGCTAATAATAATGTCTTTGAGGCTACAATCGCACGGGAAGGGCATAATACGCTAGCCCAATATAGATAGTGCTTTAGATAAATTACATACTCGAGTATCAGCTAAGGATTAGAAGAGAACATTCTTAGTAAGTTTCTCACGACAATAACCCACCGCTAAGGCTTCATAAGCCACTTCATCATTTAATCGCCACTTCATCATTTAATCGCTGTCGGTGTAGTGGTGCGGTGGCTCCGCGTTAGTACCGACAGGCTTCGTAAAAGATACTTAAAAACAACCATCCATCCGTAAAGTAAATAGAACAAAGAGAAAACGTTAACTATCATCAAAAACCGCATATGTCATGATAACACGACTTTGCGAAAGTATTAACGGCATATTTTTGCATATATCAGTATCTAGAACGTGGACAAGAAAGTAATAGTATAAATAAGAACATAGTACCTTAGCTGGAAGTACATACAAATTCGTGTAAGAAAAACGAATAACGTGGATGTTGCGGGGGGAGAAAGCATTGCAGGAGGAATATATGGAGGCGAAAGGAAAAGAAAGGGAATAATGTTTAGAGTTAGATGAGGGAAAAGTTACTGTTGTTTACCTTTATTTTCGTTTGTATTTTCGTTTAACGCCTCAACATTCGAAAATTCGTTTCTGCCACTCCGAACCTTCATGGGAAATTGTGGGCTTACCCCACATAGGTAATGCATAGATTTAGGTAGCATGAAGGTCCCGATTAACTAAGTTCTATGCATCTTATGGAATGAGTTTGTAAGAAATCTATGTCTTTCCTGTTATTTTGCTAAAAATTCACCTGTACCATGGTTTTTTGTATCTTCAAGCCCCGAAGCTGAAGCACTATCATATATATCGGTGCCTAAACAAGAATCGTCACTCATGGCTCGGAATTAGCACTAAGCCATTTTATGAAAAAAAAAGAGAAATTGTATTCATCAAAACTACAGAACTAAAAGAGAGACCCAAAAGTGAAGTCCGCCCGCCCCATATCCTTTTCCAGAGAAACACAAACTGAACAGAGAAGAAGAAGAAAGAAAAAAAAAAAAACATAGAAGACAAGAGAACAATCGACACGCAAGTAGAAAATGAAATTTCAAAGACAACGAGAGAAGTACGTAGGCGAGAAACCAATATGCAGACGTGCGAACACACAAGCAAGCGACTAGCCGATATGCAAGTAGGAAAGGACACGTAGAAAAACGAGAGAAGCACATAGGCAAGAAAGACAAGAAAGGAGAAAACACATGGAAAACAAAAGACACGAAAAGAAAATACCGGCACGATTGTCCCTATTCCAACAACAAGCTATTGCAGATGTTACGCTAGATGTATTCTACAATAAAGTTACCAAGACCGTGTTTCCTTACACCTCTACTAGTGTTCGTTGTCCTCCTACCTCGCGGTTATATTGATCGGAAGGCTACATGAGGCGATATCTAGGCAAGAAGAAAAATTTTCTAAATAAATTATAAACCACCTTCTCCCGTGCTCTTTCCCATTTTCTTCTTCGCACCAGAACGTTGTAGAATACAACTGCTTCGTTTTCTAACTTCCTCACCTCTAAAAAATGAGTCACGACTACCACTGAGCTAGCGAGACCCACGGCCAACAAGAATACGAAGAGAAGGCAGAAACAAGGAAGATAAATGTAAACAGACAGAAGTAATAAGTCTTACGATCACCAGAACGCACACACGGCTATGAACTTAACAGAACTCTGTTACCGAATAACTGCGTCACTAGGAAAGACGAATAACCAATGCGCTAAAAAAGAAAAAAAAAGGAAAAGGAAAAGGTAGAAAATACAAGTAACTATATACGTTTTAAAAAGAATTGGATTCGATACAAAAAAACGCTGTTTTCGTGCAACAACTCTTCGCCACAACGTCAATAATTCCACTTTTTGGTACAGTCGCAAAGCTATAATATGCCCTACCCAATAATATCAGCCATACGTTTACACGATACCGTTAAAGAAAAAGGTGGAAGAGCGTAAGACATTCATTACTATGTAAGCATGCCAAGCACACTTTAAATATAACCCAGAGTACAATCACCATCAGTCACTCCTTTCCCACCAACAGCGAGTGTCTATCGAGGAAATTCCATCGCTATCATGCCATTTACTACCTCATCATCAGCACCTGCTGGAGTAATGCTCCCAAAGTACAGAAGTCAAAAGACTATGTAATTGAGTATCGTCATATGTGTCGTATACCGTGCAGTGGTGGAAGTCCCTCGTGTTTATCGCAGCCACTCGCGATATTCACAGTCACTTAGGCTTTGCACAAATACCGTGTCCGAAGGCTAATTTAGACGCAAATTCCAGTACAAACACGGAGGCTTCTACTGAATGGTATGAATTGAATTAAGTTAATTGGTTTATTCCCTGTTTCTGGAGAAATAAATTCATTAATCCTAACAGCACCCGCTTTCACAGAGATGGTTGGTGAAGCCAAACAACTTTCACTTAGTCTAAGAGAATTACACGCTATGGAGGTTATAGAATGAAAAGAAAACGAGCCCGAAAAACGAGGCTATAGGTTTCTAATTGGGAAGTATTGTGTTGCAATCTTGCTGGTTTTGGATTGGAATCATTAGATTTTTAACTTTTTTTTCTTCTTTTTCTATACACGAGCTAGTAGAGCGGTAGTGCAGGTGTTTTTTTTATTTTTATTTTTATTTTTTATTTTTTTATTTATTTTTTTATTTTTTTTTTGGTTGGGGGGGGGGGGTACG